>VKOC01023626.1:0-46303 GCA_009364415.1 Spea multiplicata
AACTGCTCTGGTTAAAAACATATTAAAATATAAGTAACTTTTTTATTATGAGAATAAAACACATATGCAGTGTATATACTGTACAAACAAAGCATGGTCTAACAGAAAATATTCATTTTCTGAAAAATATTCCATAACACATAACAGGTTAAATAATATGCAAATTAAACTAGAACCAGAAAAATGAAATGCATTATAAATTACCAAATATACTGTATGCATGAATGTGAGCAGTCTGATAATAGTATGTGTATTCGATGCCAAAACCTCTGAATACAATAACATTTTAGAAATTATAATCCAGCAATGGTAGATATATGAGGCCAAAAAAGGTTAATGGATTCTGTGGACTCTGAAATTTATTTTGTTAGCTAAAAATGGATGGGTGATCATAAGGTATTACTACCTTTTAAGGCATATATGGAAACAGAATACATTCCACCTATAATTGCTGACTTTGAGATATTAAAATGTATATATTTACTGCTTTCCTGTAAAAATCTTTAATAAAAAATATACGACAAAACATATTGGAATTTTGAAATGACGTATGGGAATTTTTGCCATGCAAAAAAAGCTGTATTTATATCCATATATCAAAAGAAGGAGAAACAATATATCTTATTGTAAAATCTTGGGTATAATATGCACCTGTGTATAATAAAAACGTAGACTACATTTATAAAAAAGAATATATATCCATAACTCCAGCTTCACAGTTTACTTCTACTGCACATTTACGTAGACTCACACTCACATACACAAGTACACCCTTAGATATACAAAATCAGTCCTACATCTACATTTAGGGACCCCTCCAATCTTACCTACCAGCTCAGGAGTAGGGTCTTACATTGTGGTCCAGCAGTCTGTTCTTCTGCTCCCTCGCAGTCCTCACACCAGAAAATTACATCTTATCTTGGTGCTCAGACTTAGTCAGTGTGCTGGTACTGAGGGAACGCCGATGGATGGGACTTTGCCAGCAGCCGTGCTCAGCACTGTCGTTTGAAAGTACAGCATCACCAGCTGTTTAGACCTCAAAGAGTTTGACTTGTCCACCTTCTCCAATTCCTGCCCCATTCACTACTAGTCGTACAACCAACTCATGACTGGTTAATGGGTTCCACAAGGTACGGCACAGCCTCCTGCTGTCCAGGTGAGGTAGTTTCCAAACAACCCCCCCTAAAGGTGTGGTCTCTGGATACTCCCAGGATCTAAACAAGAGGGGTACCTGCGATTCCCAAATGAGCATAGGGGCATGAAGATTCCCAGCGAGGTCCCATAATCTGTCTTCAACCCTGTACACAAGAGCGTCTCTTAAGATCAGCCGGCATGTTAGCAGAGGCTTGATGGTGGATGGAAGGCAGTGGACAAACATCGCTTAGTTCCCAATTCCTGGCAGAAGGCCTTCCGAAAATGTGAAGTCCACAATGGTAGTCAGACAGCAGAACAGCTCACCAAATAACAAAAAAAGTCCAATAAGCAGGCTGAGGTCGTAACAAGAAAATTGTATCGCAGGGACTCCGGTCATAGGCAGGGAAAAGGTAACTGGGACATCTAGCAAGAACACAAAAACAGACAACTGAGCAGGTAAAGACACAAGGTAGGGAAAGCCAGGCTCAGGGACAACAAGCTGCTGGTGCAGCTGTCCACAGGCGTTCAGGGTTTATACAGGGTCTACCTGGATTACCCTCTAATTGTCCTCATAACCCCTCTGAACATCCTGTATCCACCCAACCTGCTTACTCATGCTCTTACCCCACAGTTATAATACTTATACCATTTTGATCGCTGTCTAGACTGGTCATGCTGCCCTTACACCTATATATCTCCCGAACAGTCTTTCTGACAAATAATGATATGCTTTATACATGTGTGCAAAAAAAAGAAGAGCTCTTTAACTAAGACTCCTTATCGTGAGAATGAGTTTTCCTCTACAGAGTAACGAGGCAAATGACCTGACATCCTTTCTCGTTCAGACGGGAGAGAAATGTCCCTCTTTGATCAGACATTGCACATTACCGATAAAAGCACACCTCACAGGCAGATAATATACACGTTGGGATAATGCACACTCTGGAAGCGCATCGCAGCGCGTGTTATTACTTTATGGCAAATGCTTGGTTTATTCTGCATTCTGAGCTTCTTTTTCAATGTCTGTCCCGGAATAGTGAGTGGCTTTATAACCTATGAATAGTCATTTAGGTAATAGGGCATGGTATTTGAAAGAAATAATGCATTTTAGTTATGGGCTTAGATTAAAAAACATATTTATATTAACAATATTCATAATTCTCGGGCCGTGAAACATTGTTTAATCCGTAAACATGATAAAAATCGCCTTACATAATCCGTAAAATGGTGAGTAGTTAGTGATGTTAAGGGTTGACTTGACGGACCTTTTTCAACACAAGGGACATATTTACTACTATTGGTTGTGATCCTGTAGCTTAAATATAGGTGAGTTCTGGATCTCTTTATCAATGTGCAAAAACAAGTATTTACAGAAAAAACACATTTTACTTTTTTAACATTTATAACACTTGAATGTATTACTATTTACTATTGCAGGCATCTGTTCGGAGGATTGGCATTAAAACATATATTACTCGTTGTGTGATGTGACGGCTCATTGAGATGTAATCAGAGGTGTTGTTAAGTATTGTATGTAGATTGTTATTGCTATTCATCATCTAATTGGAATGGCAGGCAGCGGGTCTTCAGGGACAACGGCCCATAAATATACCGTCTTTCAGTTACAATGAAGCATCACAGGATTTTATGCATGCAGGCGTCTCAGCATGCGGAAATTTAAGTTTTATGAGACCGTACCAGAGAAATGCTAATGTTGGGTGAAAATAACAGAATAACTTTACCCGGATATTCCTTTCATTAAAGATAAAAACTTAGCTTCAGTAAATAGTAGTCAATAATATATGAAACGCCTTTCTCCAATACTCGAAGGAAACATTACACAATGCGTTGTTGTTTCAAGCAAGGATGAAATATATATTTGATACACATGTATTCCATACCTCCCAACTGTCCTGATTTACACAGGTATGAAAGTAAAAGTAGGGTGATGCAGGGAGAGTGTGCACCGAGGAGGGGAAAATGCCTGCTTGAGAGGTGCAGAAAGTGTGCCTGCACGTTGTTGGGGGGGGGGTGGCTCCCAGTATCTAAATCTGTAATGTTTTGATATGTCCAATACTATATAATGCATAAAAAGAGTTTTTAAGAAAAAAGAACATCAAGCTGCTTTTATGTTAAAGAGTGGTAGACCTTTATCATAACCAAACGAGCAAATGTAGATCAATCATGGCCACCAACAACACACAACAGAGTCAGTTCATTGTTGTCATTACCTTTTATTTAGGGAGTGCAAGCAGATTCTGTAGCTCTAATCTTTTTCTGATGCAGCAAACGCTCGAAAAATGTCAGGTATTAAGTATGCTACTGCAAAAAAAGCAAAAAAAAAAAAACAACTCTGGACCAGGAACTATAGTCTACCTAAAAAGCTCTCAAAATATATGGAATTACTGTATAACACTATTTTATTTCAACCGCTCAAGGGTTTATAACAACTGGAATATAGCTAAACCGCAGTCTCACGACCCGATATTTGCAGGGATGTTAACGTTTGGCAGGCTGTCACAATCTGTTCACATTTAGGGATTTAGGACACCTGGGGGAACGGCTCATTTTCCAGCCATGTTGGGTTTTTTTTATTATTCTTTCATGAAAGACCGATTCACCCAGAGAATTATACGGGAAATACGCCTAAAGCCCAAATAAAATTTGTGTATTGTGAACAAATAAACATATACAATGCCAGAAAATCCATATTTACCATTCAACAATACAAACCTCTTTATAAACCCACGGAGGATTGCTGTATTTATTAAAGTTCTTAGAACCGGATTCAATTAGCTGAGATAAGATATATCAGCAATTTCCACATCGGTTTTGGTTTATTTCTTTATATCAGGAAAAAACAAAAAACTATTGCATTACCAGAAATACATTTATTTTATAAAATTGAATTCCAGCCTACAGACTGTTGATTTTTTTTAATATTGAAGAGGATATATGTATGAAAAACAGATATTTATAAAGGGTCTAGGGGGGGGGGGGAATATTGTCAGGGAAGAGAATTTAAGTCGAAAAGAATGTGGAGGTCAATGATAAAGCAAACGAGCTCCAGAATCTGAATAAGCTTATATGAATATATTATATTCTCAGACCTGGGAATCCTCTTGGTTTAACTCAGAGTCTCCAGGTCAGTTTCTTCGTTCTCTGGGCAGGGGAGTTTTATCTGGCCACACCCACTCTCCACCCACTTACCGCCCACTCCCACCCACTAAAGACTATGCACATAAACCCTCACCCCTACACATGGCTTTCACCGAGCTAATAATCATCGCTTATCTTCTGTTGTAATTCTTATTCTTATTCTTATTCTAATAAGTTAAGAAGGGAAAAAAAATAAGAAATACATTGAAATGCTAGTTTTGGCCACCTTTTGTTAGGTGGATCCCATATTTTTTAACTATGTCATGAAAACAAATGCGTTGACAATGAACATGCTATATTTAGTTTGACAAAATGATTTAATTCTGCTAAAGGAATTGATAGTGAGAATTCTCATTTGTGCCTCTTATTCTTTTATCCCCTGTATTTGATAAAAATATTTTTGCCTTAATATAGGCCATAGAGGATTATAGATCACACACCTAAGTTTATGTTTATTTGTAGTTTTTATCACTATGCCGGCGAATTAAAACCATTACTCCCTACCAAGTGACACCTTGTATCTTTTAAATTAAAAAGATACTTTGACATTCGTTTCTCTGTTTAGTTTATATGTACCATGTTCTGTTAACCTTCTAGTCCAAAATATTTCAATAGAATACACATCTATCATACACGTCATCTCATATTTTTATTAGACTGGAATCATTTCACAGTTTCTAAAACCCTGATGTAGTTAATGATCAACTTCAGAATATGTCTCCATGGTTTTCAAAAACATGATACTGCTTGTGATATTTGCATTAAAAACTGAAGGGCAATAAATAGTTTTTTTGTTATTATGTGCACATGAAATTTGTCTCTAAAAACTTATTCCAAACCTCAAATGCAATCATAAGGTTTATTCAATAAGTAATTATTTTTCAAAATGAGTACACAGAGAACAGGGACAAATTGTATAGCACGCAGTCAGTCGCACCAGTTTCAAGGTATTCATACTGCAACTGTTTTTCATTGAAATACAACTTTTATGTTCCACTGAATGCCTAAACACTGCTCAGAAACCATTCTTAAGTTTTATCAAGTTATTGTCCGCTTAGCTGGTCCTTTCTTATGTTTCTTATCTTTCCTTTCTGATTTCTAGTTTCTAGTCATTTAACATGAATAAAAGGTACCACAAAGGGGGGGACAGTAGTCCCAATTTTTATTACCTATATTTCGTCCACATGTGACCTATATTAAGATTAGGCCAGACACATCAGTTCATGGAACACCCATTAAACTATACATTATGCAGGGTCAGCTTAGCCTTTTGATTCAAAAGGAATTTACCAGGGATAGCCATTCCTAACACATAGTAACTTTAGGTAGGTAGCTGAAATGTTTGAAGTTATCACAACTCACTTTATTATAATGCCGTCCATATCTATTTATTTTACCATTGTTAACATCTTGTTTCTCAGGCTGAAGCAGAGCTTATCATACATGTACCGTAATAAATCATTTTATTTAAATAGTAAGGTCCCTCTATTTATAATGAGTAATTGAGGATATAAAAAAATTAAAGGACTTCAGAATTGTAAATATATATACATATACTGTATACATAAACAATAATTAAATTGAATCCAAAAAAACATCTATAAAGCAGAATAAATTAAAATAAGTAAAACATTGTCCAACAAAGATAATTCTCAATAGGCGTAGTGTCCTGTCCCCCATCTTGTCTTTTTTTTAACCCTTCTTATATACTCACTGTCTTGGGTAAAAGTTGGCAGCTCCACTCTGCATGACCTTGAACATGTCACTCAGTGTTGTTTACTGCGAATCTTGTTTACGCACAGGTTTGCACAAGTCTACCACTCAGTAACATGATTACTTGAACAACGGCACAAACCTCTTCATTTATTTTTTTCTCTCCAAGTTAAATCAAATCACAGGAAACAATATAGATCCCATAAAAAGACAGAGCATCGAATCAGTTGAATTGCTGGTGATATATTGTATAATTATCTTGAAGTAGGAGTTCGAGTGATCAGTTTAACCTACTGCCATCAATCATCATTTTCTGTTTATTCTAGAAAACTGGACATAATCGCATGGTAGTGATTTACTACTTAAGTAAAAAAATGATGTTTATTTTTTATACAGTGTTGTCAATATCTGCCACGATATGGACCTGCAGTAGCTGCAAACAAAATGAGTAAATGCAATGTTACCGAATCCTAAGAAATTTGGTAAATATTGTTTAAAAGGCAACAGGCAAACATAACATCTTCTCTTGGTAAATAAAGAACGTTTTAACAACCAGGGACCTTGAAATGAGGACAAACTTACTCATGACTGAGCGTCCACTGTTCTTGCAGGAGAAGTTTGCTGGAGATGGCTCTTCATAATCCATAGTCAGGTTGTTGGGCTTGAACGGTCTACCTGTGAACTGCTGTAAATTGACTAATACCCTGTGTTTATTGTCTGACCGAATAAAATACCCCCTCCCAAGCATAGAGAGTACAAGAGCAATGGTTGCTAATAATTTCTCCATTTAATATATGTTTATTACAACTACCCAGAGTGCCAAAATGAATAATTGTCATGGATGCCAAAGCTATTGTGCTAGTATGACAATCCTCTGCCAACAGAGTTGAGTAAGGAGAGAGAAAGAGGAGCGCTTGAGGAGCAAAGGTTTAAAAATGGAGGTCTTTTTCTTCTAAGCCAGTGATTCCGACCACCCTTCAAGTATGGAGGAACGTGGACGCTCTTCTGAATTATGGCATTTAGTTGTTACAGCTGTATAAAATCAAGCACATAGACAACCATGTCCATAGACAACCATGGATGGACATTTTAGACAGTGTTGTATGCTTCCAACCAGATATGAACACTTTTCTAAATAATGCTCCTCCCAGGGATGAAAAACCCAAACAATTAATATCCTTTCTATTTTTATTTCCCCTGCCACCGACTCAGAGATTTATCTCCCATACCACTGTGGTTCCTGCACTCAACGGCATCTTTGTTACTCTAGATTTAGCCCTGACCATTGTATAAATGATGTAGATTTTGTATAAAAAGCTGTAAAGGTCTGGCGTGACGCTCATAAATTCTAAACAAAATATCAGCATAAGACAAGATCTATCTAGTTTATTTCCCTCGGTCTGTGGTGTCCTTGTTTAGATCTATGGGTTTATTTTTAAAAAGGAGATCCATTCAGAGGCATCTTTTTACTCAAGCCTCATCTTCAATATTGTTACATTTGTTACATTTGACCTTTTTGAGAAATAAAATACACATAAAGAGGGTTTTAGGTGGCTTCATTTTCTAAGTAATGTGTTGGGTTGAGATATATTTTTTGTCCTTCAAAAGAAAAAGAAGGCATTTTCTGTTTGCATAAGATGGGGGGAACCGAGTGCCATGTGTGAAGCTTAGTTGATTTGCCTAGCAGGGAGGCTTAAGTCTGATTGTGGATGGTATTATAAATGTGCCATTTATTTCAAACACTATATTTTAGGAGGATTAACTCAGTTTGATAGAACACAGAAGTAATGCAATAGACATTCTCTGCTATCTTTCAAAGAAAAGAAAGCAGCTTTTGATTTCTCGACTTTTTCCCGTTTTTTGTTTCCGGTATCCATGGACTGATAAAACGAGGACGTATGAAGAATTGTTGTGCGGAATAATAGAAGACATTTATCTGACAATAACAATTGTTTTACCCTCCTACAGAACATATTAACCTATCACTAGTGATAATACCCTCCGAGATATGTATGAAACATCACTATCACACGAGCTGATGTGCCTGTCTTTGAAATGACGGTAGTTGTCTGTCGGGGGGGTCAGAGGTCGCTAAGGAGAACCCATGCAAAGGAAGCACAAAGAGCGATCCAGGTCAGCAATTTATTGCTGCAATGTTCTCAGCTCAGGGTTACACACATGGAGTAACAACATGGCTTATGTCATACCTGCCAACAGTCTTGAATTTCCCGTGACAGTCCTGTTTTGCTTGGGTCTTGTCCCGTCAAATTCAGGTGTGTCCCGGCATAAAGAATACTGCCTATGAATAGTGAATGACACTGTGTACAGACAGCATAGCATTTTATCTGTGTGTGTATAAGACTCATGCTAAACACATGAGAGTGGGAAGAGAAAAAAAATGAACATATAGTGTCCGTAAAATAAACACATATCTACAGCTTCCTCGTGACTACTGCACCCACGATTCACAGCACTACCCTCACTTCTGTAAACTTCAATAAACTACATAATAAAACTAATTTTAACTAATTTACATTATAGCTCCTTGGTGTATGTGAGTTGTGGAAACATTTAATAGTAAAAATTATACCCGGGAAGTTTACGGATGTGGGCACGCTGAAGTAGGTGGGTAGTCCTATTGATGTGGGTGGGTGGTCCCGCTGACATCAGTGGGTGGGTGGTCCCGCTGACATCAGTGGGTGTTCCTGCTTGCATTGAGGGGGACACAGTTTTTTAACCCCTTAAAGACCAGGCTGTTTTAACACTTTAGCGGTGCTCATGTTTAGCTGTAATTTTGTTCTCTCTCATTTAGTAACTCACACAAGGTATAATTTATTTTTTTTTACCATATCATCTTAAATACTATCCTTAAAAAATAAAGATGGTGAAAATTTGGAAAAACCACTTTTTCTTACTTTTATTTGAAGAATAGTTTACTCATTTACAAAATCTAATGAAAAAAACCTGCTAAATAGATTGTTTTTTGGCTTTTTTGTGAGTAATAGGGAACTTTTTTCTCTTCCTTTTTACATCTGGTCAGTCTGCGGCTATGGCAAATTCAGTTTGCCCCATCAAACCATACATTTTTTAAATTAGACACCTCTGGGGTATTTGGAATGCTAGTATTTTAACTTTGTCCATGGAATTTTGGGAATATACAGTGTTAATTTTAGCACCTGCTCATAAAACCTTTTTTTTGTTTTTTTTTATTTAGTTGGAACTGGATGGTTGGTTCCCCTGATGGCGACATCAATGCATAATTGTTTTTAAATGCTACCAAATGTTTGTTTATTTACTAAAATATAAAACAAATAATTAATCACATTGTGATTAGAAAGAAAACCCTGGAGTCATAGGCGTAAGGGGAACATGACCCTGCCAGCACTACAGGATGGTGCACATGGTATTAGGGCAGGAAAGGGTTAACTCAGCAAGGGTTAGCACGAGGTGAGAATGCACAGGGAACGAGGGGGAAGTCACAAGGAACGTGACTGTAGGGGGAAGGGGACAGGGCTATAAAGCCCCTCTAAGCACACGTGCAAGGGGCAATTACTGAACACCACAGGAGCAGTTTCCCGCCCGCCCTTCCTCTTTTTGTCTTTTGCTTTGTGTTTTTGTGTTGGCTTTGTGTGTTTTTTCTTTCCCCCTTTCCCTCTTTCTTTTTGCAGGATCCGTTTTCTTTGCTGTGGCGGAGGAGTTCCCTGGAGAAGTTTGAATGATAATGGGAGTGGCAAGTTGATGGTTTGGTTAGAGGTTAGAGTTAATGCCCTCCCTGTACAGGATTAACCAAAGCGTCAAGGTGGAGCTCCCCTATCCGACCCGCGGTCGCTTGGGCGATTGTGGTATCCGGCGGATGGGGTAGTGTGAAGCCATTGTTTTGTGTTTAGGTTGGGAACCCTCAGCTCTGTACACAGGTGTACAGAAGACT
The DNA here is from genome assembly GCA_009364415.1 of Spea multiplicata. NCBI lineage: Eukaryota > Metazoa > Chordata > Amphibia > Anura > Pelobatidae > Spea > Spea multiplicata. The sequence goes on from VKOC01023626.1 coordinate 9,935, forward strand.
GTATAATATTTATACAGAAGTTATTATTAAAGTGTTTTTTACAATTTATAAGATGTTAAATAAAGTTATGTCGAGACATTTCTTAAATAAATGTCTCGGCCTTTTCTAAATCCAATCCTGCTGGCGTCTGTCTTTTATTTCGGGTTTGGGAAATTGGGAACCTCCTGGGTATGGGCAGTGCTAAGGGTCAAAGCGGGCTCCATCTGGCTTGCAACAACCTTGCCAAAGGAGATGATCCTAACCCACCGCTGCAATAAAATCTTCAGTGCGAGACCGGGAGTGTTCCTAGGTATGATAATAATAATATTAATAATAATTGATTGCTCTATACTAATGTTTTGTAGGATAGGCAATTATAATTCCACACCTTATTCATAACACCTCCTGTGTACAATGGTAATGGGCACATGTATATTTTGTAGGCTATAGAACATTTACAGTAATATCAGCTATCATCTATTAAAATATTTGAGGTATTAAGCTATCTATACACTTAGGGTTATGCACCTCATACTGCACTCATTGTTGTTAACAACAGTATCATAAATACATTTGGTAATTCATGTCCCGGGGTCTAATGAGGCAATGGAAGCAGCAGAGTGATTAATGGACCTGGAGCACTTGATAACTTTGTGGTAACTGAACAAGTCACGTTGTTTGATGTATGAATCTGAAGTACTTGATCACTCCGCAGTAACTAAGTAAGACTAATAAGTCGCGTCTTATTAATATAAACAGAAGGTATGGCTTCTTGGCTGTTAACATAAGAGGCTCTTGTGTTTTAAAATAAATCCCTAATGACTACATTATCATCATTAGCTTTCATTTACCAGGACAAATTCCTGTAAAACTGAGACCCTTTAATATATTATATAATTAATGCTGGCGTACAAGTACACAAAATCAATACAGATTGAAGATTGCTTAGATACAGTATTAAACTAAATTGTTATTGAACCAGACCTTGTTTTCACTTTACTAAAATGTCCAACTAGGAAATTAATTGGATGTTTGTTTACCAGTTCAACCCCTTCAGTCCCCTAGTTTAACCCCTTCAGTCCCCTATAGACGTACCTGTATGTCTTAAAAATGCATTTAGTAAAGCCCTTTAGGACGTACAGGTACGTCCTGACTTTATTGCAGGGACACACCCTGGACTCCCCCTGCCGAAAAGCCGTTACATTTAAAATGCCCGGTCGTGTCACTAATGATGTACCCTGGAAGGTAATCGGAGGTCAGGATATCCCCTGCAGGGTCTGTCTAATCCAAAAACGCACATTGTAATCCACAGCGCAAGTCTATGGAGACTTGCAATGAGATTACAAAATGCAGGGGCATCACAGGGAGGAGATGAAACCATGTTTCTCACTCTTATCACAAGCAGAAAAAAACAAAAAAACAAAAAGAGAACAAAAGTTCACTAAAATATAACAATAAACAATAACAATAAATAAACAATAAAGTGTGCTAAGTGATGTCATTGTGACATCACTGGCATAAATAAGGTCCCTAAGAGGAACCATGTTGCAATTTTTTTAAAAACAAATTAAAATAAAAATACAAAAATAATAATAAATAAATTATAAAAAAAACATAATAATAATAATAATAATAATAAAAGAAAAAAACCTTACATCTCATTGCCCTAGCACAACATCTGAAAGGTATGACCCTCTGCCCCCATTCACAATCCCCAAACCAGTTAAGCCAAAAGGATGAAAAATACTACCCTATAGGGTACTATATGTAAGGGATGGCTATGGCCCTCTAGAGGAAAAAAATAAGGATATGGGTTATTTCTGTAATCTAAAGATTCAGCTAAACAACTTTGGCCGGGTTTCTCTGCCGTAACACATACCCTGTGCAACAGAAGTGTTGGTGGCCAAATGGCTGCATGAAAAATGTCCAAATGCCCCTGATACGATAGTCTGGGTTGTCTGTTTTACAGAAAAAAAAAATAAATAATAATATATATATATATATATATATATATATATATATATATATATATATATAATATATATATATAAAATATATGGATACCTAATTTTGCTTCTTCATCATTTTTTCAGGGAACACCTAATTGTCATGTGACACTAAAACACGTCTATAGTTTTATTAATACAATGCAATTGTAGACTGGTGGGTGCCCAAAATTAATTTAATTGTGTAAAGTTTTGCCTTGTAAAATATTTTCTTTAGGGAGCACTTAATTGTCATGTGACAAAAGTTGGTTGGAGCTATAGAACCTTAAAATATAAAACATATAAAATATATTTTATTTAGTTAAACCTTAAAACGACATAATAAGAAATAAATACAGCATGGGATTGTTTGTATGACATGATAGGGAATTGAATGTGCAAACGGGGCAAAAATGGTTTGGACAAATTGTTTGCTTCGTTTTTGGCTCATTCGTCCATTTAAAACTCGGGGGCATTTTTATTTCAGGAACGAACTTCTTTGCCCAGTGAGGGCATTCACTGTCACTCATTCTCACACTCTCATTCTCATTCACTCTCAAACATTTCAAGCTTTGTAAATGTTTCCCTACCTTCTCTGCCGACCATCTTCTATCTTCTCCCTTCTCTTCTCTCTTCTATCTTAAATGTTCAATCTTTAATTTGGGATCTTCTTTCTTCATCCGCAGCTCCACGGACATAACCCGGGCAACTTCTGTCAAAATTGCGGCACTTCGGTCACTTGGGAGAAGAAGACGCCGGTGCAAGCGCCGTCATTTTGCCCTCACGTGAACTGAGGGACCAAAAAAACATTTGGGTATTCCTAAATGTTTAAAATATCTATTTCGCAGTTGTTTTATTAGTTTTTGGAGATGAGTAAAATACTTTTCAAATAAAAGTCAGAAAAAGTATTTTTTTTAAAAAAATAAATCATATTTTTATTTATATATAATATAATAATAATAATAAAAATATATATAATTATATTTATATAAATAATAAAAAATATATATTTTATATAATAAAAATAATCAAAAAGCCGTGCTTGCCCTGATAAATAAATAAATATATATATATGTGTGTGGGTGCATAGGGCCAGCCCCACCCCGATACTCCCTTGTGCATGGATCACCCCGCTCCCTCGTGAGGGAGAGCTCCGGTTAGCCTGCCAGCTGAAGTTCCCAAGTATGATTTAAATAAGCAACAAATATGAAGCTGATCGGGTGGCTCCTTTAACCTGGGACGCTTAGAAAAATCATTCAGGGTTCTGCGAAATAAAATATAATTTTCATTTAATTGGCAATTTATAGATGGTCCATGGGCCGCTTTCTTAACCGCGTGTGCAGAATTTTATTTACACAGCAAAACTGATTTACTTCTTAACATTTAAGGGATGGGTAGTCGCAGTTAGTTAAGGGCCATAGTTTGTGTCCTCTTCAAATATTAACCCTTTAATGTCATATAATTAAGATTCATGATTAGAACTACATTACTGATCATTAAAACATATTAGTTTAAAATAATAACAAAAATATAAAAATACCCCAGATGTAGTTACTTGCATAGCTTCCCAGTTGCCCCATTTCTCTGCTACATTGTTAATAATTGTGTTGACTATGCCAGCAGTAAATTGTGCCCCGCTTATTTGGTTTTATAAAGTGTACAAGACGTTCGTCTGCAGAAAGAGAACACGTTGTGGTGCAGCATGTCTTTGCGTACCTCCCATATATCCCCCAGTTGGGGATTCAGTCCCTCCTTTGGACATGAATCCTTGTGCGCCATTCTCTTGTTACATTATATAGATTGTGAAGGATTAAAATGGTCTTTAACTATTTCTATGGAGCAAATGACATTTAATCAGCTGGTTTAAATGTTGAAAGTGTGTTTTCATCCATGCATAGCGCAGAATGTGATTATTTCTTCTGCGTTTTTTTCCCCCCCTCTGTGCGGATGAATGAGCCAAATATACCAGATAGTACGCGCTCGTGATCTGGCAAGGCAGGGTGTGAGAGGTCACGGTTATAAAGAGAGATAACGAGGTGGTTGATGGGATAATGGCTACAAAAGGAATGGATATGCTCACCATCTTACATATAATAGAAGTGTATCAATCAAACAGGAAACAATGCAGAGCCAGATATATATAGAAACAGCACAAAAGGGTCATTTTGTTAAAAATCACCTTTATCAGGAGTAGGGTCTGGTGTCTCTTTTGCCCTCACATGGAGCAACTTGCTGCACAACTACCTATTGTGGTACGTAACCCTGCCAAGAGGTGCGCAGCAGCCACTACTACAGGGAATGACCAGTGTCTCTAAGTGAATCTTTTACTGGAAGAAAGAAAGTGTTTGCCTCACTGATGACTGGAAAATGTGTAAAGTACTGCTCATTAAAAAGTTAAATCCCCAGCTGAAATGTAAGAAAGCTCTGCTTTACTAAGAGGGAGGTAGATAGGTGGAACAGTTTCCCAGCAGAAATGGTATATGCTGATATAGTGAGGAAATTTAAACATACCTGGGTTAGGCATACATCTAGCAGACCAAGAATAATGGAGCGCATATACATGGGGGAAGAAAACAAAGAGAAAACCAATAGTGTAATATTGTCAAACAAAAAGAATTTTATAGTTTAAGTTCCACTCACAAAAGGACTGGATAAAGCAGGCTCATCAAAGCTGCGTCCCCACGTCTAGACGAATAGGGCTGTATGTCGGCGTCACCGCGTTCCTGGACGAATTTCTTCCCCCATGTATATGCGCTCCATTATTCTTGGTCTGCTTCTGTACACACTTTGAGGAAGAGTGTTATGTGGTAGCTGCTTTCATTGTGGGGAAGTATTTATATTTATTTATATGTTTTTTTCACGTGGGATTTTGGTTCTTTTGACTTATGTTAGGCATACATCTATCCTGAATCTAAGACAAGACCAAGGACTGGAGGGGCCAAATGGGCCTAATCTGCGGTTAAATTTTAGGTTTCTGTGGTGAGAAAAAACCCTTCATACATTTCTTTATTTATTTATCTATTTATTCTCTTAACAGTTTTTTCCACACAAGTGTTTTTATGGTCAGAAACAGGATATTTTCTGTAATAATATTAGTGCAATAACACTAGCTGCTTTATTTATTTTAAAAAAAAGTAAAGTCATGTAACATACTCTGGGTGTTCTTTGTGTCACAAACCTAAGCATCCTCAGCCATGACACATACACTGGTTGCGCTATGACATCACAAACACATGAACACTCACAGCAGGAATAGATGAGCTGTGTGCACATTCTGCTTGATCGATTCGAGGTGATAGTGGCTTGTTTGTTCACCTGCAGCCATGCCCATCTGGGCATACTGCGGTATTTGTATAAGCCCTCTCGATGATACTTCCAACGTGGCAGCCATATGCTGCGGGCACACATTCCACCAAGAGTGCTTGCTGCAGTGGTTCCGCTCCTCTCCACGGCCGACATGTCCACAGTGCAGAACTCAGTTGGGCAGCAGCCAAGATGTCATTAAAAAACTTTTCTTTGATATCAGAGAGCAGGAGGGTCCCACTCTTAATGAAGAGCTGCTAAAGAAGGAGGTGGAGAGATTGAACGCTCTGATCCTCTTAAAAGAGGAACGGCAGAAACAATCCTATGCCAAGGCATGTGCAGCGCATGACCTGCGGCAGAAGAAGAACACCAGGATGGAGGATTTACAGAAACATCTTAGGGAGCTGAAAACTTTGTACTCAAGACAAGAGGAGCAGCTGAAGATTCTAGAACAGCAGCTGTTGGAGAACAAAGTGGCCATAGAGGAAGCTGGGGCTTTAAAAAAGAGGTTAAACACTTTGGAGAATGTGGAGATGCTGCAGACTCAGAGACCAGACATGGAGACCTTAATAAGAGGAATGGCGTCAGCGCCAGATGCCTTGGAACAATTGGCCGTGTACTATGTGTCTGTAGCTAAAGAGTGCAACCATTTGATGGATGCACAAACAAAATCAAAAGAGATGACAATGAACTTGAAGAGGCAATTAGAGGCCTCAAAGTACAGGGCTCAGAAGACCCTGCTGGAAATTCAGAGGTCACAGGAAGCCCTCAATAACACCCAGATGGAGCTTAGCGCCATGCGAAAGAAAAAGAAAGTGCAGCTCCATCACAAAACCTCACAGCCAGCTCCCAGCGAAGCAACCGGACGCCTGCCATTTACCATCCCGGCTCGCGTTGGATTCCAGCTTCCAAAACTTCGCTCCCCCCGTCACGGGGCACGATATGGACCTTGAGTCCACCTTTGACTTTGAACCATATGAACTATTTATGGTCTTTAGTATAAGTGTTAGTATAAGTGTTAGTATAAGTATTAGTATAAGTATTAGTAGTTAATAGATAAGTTAATAAATAGATTGTAGGCTATAGTGTTGTAGAGTTGTTCGTTTTTTATTTCTCTGGTCCAAGGAAAAGCAAGTGTTTGGCAGAGACAAGCCCCCAATAACACCTGTTATGCCTTTTTGCAGAAGATACAAAGGTTTGTAAGAGGGTAGGCGTCCCCAGTGGGGAAAAAAAGGTCAAATAACTAAAGATTTAGGTAAATTAGAAGAATAGTGGAGAGTGCGGGCAGCTGGAGTTCAATGTCAAAAGATCATTCTCTTCCCAAAGAATATATGATAAAATATCAATTATGTCACTTTGGTTTCCTTAACTGTTCCAACTCACTGTGTGTATAAAGAATGTATCTGATTGTAACAGTTAGCAAATCTCGTCTTTCTCACATCTGCGTTCTGCTCAAACACTTATTCCAAGACTTCCTCGGGTTTATAGGGGGAGAGGCAAATCAGTAAGACTTTGGTTTTGTAAAATCTCCATGCTGCTATGAAGAGTCTAAAGGTTTATATTTATTGGGCCGCTAGTTCTTGGCGAACGCCACCCTGTAAACATAAAGTAATGATCACACCTACAGTGTTTAGGTCACGCTATTACATTATGGCCAAGCATGAAACATGTGAAGTGAAATGCGCTCGTTGTAAAGGAAATTTGCTTTACATTCTATATTCACAAAGTTATATTTCGTCTTCACAAACAGAATATAAACTCAATAAAAAGAAAGTCCTTTTTTTATACACCATGTGGAAATGTAACATGCCAGTATTATAACTCTTTCCATGTCACGGCCAAGCAACGCCCCAATATGTGTTCAGCAACACCTCCTGAGTACAGTCATATCGCCCTCTGAAGCAGTCACGGTGCATCCTGGGGTGCGTTTTCGGTGTCACTGAATACCTCGCTTTTAAATCAAGTGTCCGTCGCCATACAGTGTGTGGTGGACGCCGACGCCTGGGGGGGGCAGACAAGGTCCCTGCAGTACATTTTAGTGGAATCGAGGAATTACAGCAACAACATTTAAGAGAAGAAAGCGATCTTATATCACAAAAACATATATAGGTGACCGCACCCCTCACACCAAGAGAGTATAAATAATGCAAATAATACCAATTCAATGCGGCTTCAAGGAAATCCGAGCAGTATATAAAATCCAATCATAGAACAGAAAGGAAAAAAAAAACATCATAGTGTAATTCATCAAGACAAATGTATATATATCTAACATGCAAATTGGACCCTTACGTTTGGTGGGGGTTATTCAAGCCCATAAACCGCATAGGGGGTGAGCGGGAGGGATTGTTCGTCTCACGAATAGATTTCAAAACTTCGTGGTCTCGGAAAGAGAGCGAGAAATCGAGGTAACTGCTCCCAAATTCTTCAAAGCACAGATCCGGAGGCGAGGATGAGATAAAAATGAATACTTTAATATATAAAATAAATAAATAAATAATCGGACTAGAGGCAGTTTTCAAAATCATGGCGTCCCGCGTTCATCCACTGCTGCACCACCGAATGTATATCCGCAAATAAAAGTCACGTCCTCCTTCTCCTCTGTCACGACGTACGACGCGTTTCGCGCTATACTTCCTCAGGTACGTTGGTAGATCCCTTTCTGTGCTCCTTTATATCCGTCTTCGATTAATTAGATCGGTAGTAAATTGTCCATAATTGGGTTCTTCATTATAATTAAAGTATATGCATATAATAAATTAATTAAACATGATCACAATATAGAATCATATTAAAATAGTCCTTAGATATATTTAAAACAATCCTTCATTATATTGGAAACAGTTCTTAATTGTATTTTAGAATGTAGGTCTTTATCATTAATACTATAAGGGAATAAATTAGTTAATATACATTATCATAAATAGTAGATCTGTAAGATAACAACTATATAATAGATCATATGTAAATATACAGGATAAGAATAAAAATAAATAAATATTCATAATTCGCATATGTGGTATAAAATTATTATCGCCATCCACATTAATTAACCATGTAGTTAGGGGGCTATTTAAACATCTTGCCTTAAAAATACATTGTCTCCTGAAATGGATTTATAAAAATATATAGTAAAATTTCAATAGAAAAATACTAATATACCGATAAAAAATGATAAAAAGCCTCAAAATCATTTATACACTAGATAAAACCATTTATTTAAAATACATTGTAAAATATATATAAAACCAAAGTATTGATATATATATCATAATAAATAATTAAAAATAATAATTTAGAGAAAATGACAAAGTTCAAAGTCATTATTCAATCCATTCGGTATAAGAGTTTTTAAATTATAAATCCATTTCATTTCAGCCGCACCTAACTGGTCTAAAGATCTTATATCATTTCTAAGCTTGTTTAATGCCATGACATTGGTCATTGGTACATAACTGACTGTTTTGAGTGATGTGCCTGGAACGTCACTGGTTGTTAATGGGTTTAATGGACTGTGTTCATAGACGTACAGAAGCCTTTTTATCACTCCCATCACTCCTGTGCTCCAATGGCACGTTTGTGTTGTCTATTTCAAGTTGAACACGTTTATATTGTCATGGTTAATGGTAGAAACTTTTATAGCATTTAAATCACAAGGAGACGTCTCTTTTAAGATGGGTTCAGGGGGCATCTCTGGAGACCAAGGACATGTCTCAACTGGGGGGCTGCCTCCTGAAAACTTTGACATCTATTCACTCAGCCCCCATCAGGAGAAACGGATAAATAGGGCTTTGCTGGTTGGTTCTACATGATATGGAAAATCATTAGGATAGCAGATATTTAGAAAAAGATACATTCAATATGTTCCCAATTCTAGGATTCATTCCCTAAGAACAAGTATCTGGGGGTCAGTTTGTAATTCTGATTTTAATTATCCCCAGACAAATATAAAGACCGTATTTGAGGTATGTATGACCATTACTTGCCAAAGACCCATCTAACAAGACACAGCTGTGGAGTAAGGCCCTAGGCCATGGTCTTGTCTTACGAAACACCCAGCATTGCTGGCGCCCGTTATACTCAGTAATATAAATAAACTGGAGCCTAAAACACAGTAAATTCTAGCAATATTTATACATATTTCCAGGGGCACATCTTTTTTCCATTATTAACATTTATAGTTAGGTAATGAAGAGAAAAAATATTCCTCCTACAGAAGTTGGCCTTAAACTTGTATATAAAGGAATGTAAATAATAATAATGGAATCTGATCTTTTTGTAAAATCTTCAAGCCATTCTTCGATTGTCCTGATGTTTCATTTCCTTGCCTTGGCGCGTTACCCAGACGGCTATTTCAAGGGCTGCTTTATAAAACGTCATAACCTCCCTGCCCTAATAAAGAGGTAACATCCATGTTGTATGTTGTATATATACAACATTTCATATTCTACATGTGATATCCACGCTGATTATCGCTGACTTGGTCTCAGTCCCATCCGCAAAAAAATCAGACGTTTGCATAAATTCTGCTTCATCGATTATTACAAACGCCAATGAGAGGTCTCCGACGTTACGTACCTGGGGGGTTTGCCGGTTATTAAACAGAATGGACAATTTATTAATGGTCCAGATGAGATCTTCACTATAGGATATGGGAGGCAGTGTGAACAGGAATTACCGAACAAGTCCTGCTATCCTCTCTCATGTTAGCTGTCATGTTGGTTGTAAAACCAAGTTAACCCCTTAAGGACAATGGGCGGTCCCTAAACCCATTGAAAACAATGCATTTTGATTATTTTTTCCGCGTGTTTCCCCCCCTCTGTGCGGATGAATGAACCAAATATATCAGATAGTACGCGCTCGTGATCTGGCAAGGCAGGGTGTGAGAAGTCACGGTTATAAGAGAGATAATAAGGTGGTTGATGGGATAATGGCTACAAAAGGAATGGATATGCTCACCATCTTACATAAAATAGAAGTGTATCAATCAAACAGGAAACAATGCAGAGCCAGATATATATAGAAACAGCACAAAAGAGTGCGTCGTTTTGGTGAAAATCACCTTTATCAGGAGTAGGGTCTACTGTGCCTTTTGCCCACACGTGGAGCAAGTTGCTGCACTACATCTCCGGGGTCACATACTATTGCGGTACGTAACCCTGCCAAGAGGTGCGCAGCAGCCACTACTACAGGGAATGACCAGTGCCTCTACGTGAATCTTTTACTGGAAGAAAGAAAGTGTTTGCCTCACTGATGACTGAAAAATGTGTGAAGTACTGCCCTTTAAAAAAGTTAAATCCCCAGCTGAAATGTAAGAAAGTTCTGCTTTACTAAGAGGGAGGTAGATAGGTGGAACAGTTTCCCAGCAGAAATGGTATATGCTTATATAGTGAGGAAATTTAAACATCTTTGTGTTAGGCATACATCTATCCTGAATCTAAGACAAGACCCAGGACTAGAGGGGCCAAATGGGTTTAATCTGCATTTAAATTTTAGGTTTCTGTGGTGAGAAAACCGTAGCCCCTCATACATTTATTTATTTCTTTATCTATAGAAATTATATATTTATTTAGAACAGTTTTTTTCCACACAAGTGTTTTTAGGGTAAGAAGCAGGATCTTTTCTGCAATAATATTAGTGCAATAACACTAGCTGCTTTATTTATTTAAAAAAAAGTAAAGTCATGTAACATATTCTGGTTGCGCTATGACATCACAAACACATGAACACTCACAGCAGGAATAGATGAGCTGTGTGCACATTCTGCTTGATCGATTCGAGGTGATAGTGGCTTGTTTTGTTGACCTGCAGCCATGCCCATCTGGGCATACTGCGGTATTTGTATAAGCCCTCTCGATGATACTTCCAACGTGGCAGCCATATGCTGCGGGCACACATTCCACCAAGAGTGCTTGCTGCAGTGGTTCCGCTCCTCTCCACGGCCGACATGTCCACAGTGCAGAACTCAGTTGGGCAGCAGCCAAGATGTCATTAAAAAACTTTTCTTTGATATCAGAGAGCAGGAGGGTCCCACTCTTAATGAAGAGCTGCTAAAGAAGGAGGTGGAGAGATTGAACGCTCTGATCCTCTTAAAAGAGGAACGGCAGAAACAATCCTATGCCAAGGCATGTGCAGCGCATGACCTGCGGCAGAAGAAGAACACCAGGATGGAGGATTTACAGAAACATCTTAGGGAGCTGAAAACTTTGTACTCAAGACAAGAGGAGCAGCTGAAGATTCTAGAACAGCAGCTGTTGGAGAACAAAGTGGCCATAGAGGAAGCTGGGGCTTTAAAAAAGAGGTTAACAACTCTGGAGAATGTGGAGATGCTGCAGACTCAGAGACCAGACATGGAGACGGCAATAAGAGGAATGGCATCAGCGCCAGATGCCTTGGAACAATTGGCCGTGTACTATGTGTCTGTAGCTAAAGAGTGCAACCATTTGATGGATGCACAAACAAAATCAAAAGAGATGACAATGAACTTGAAGAGGGAATTAGAGGCCTCAAACTACAGGGCTCAGAAGACCATGCTTGAAATTCAGAGGTCACAGGAAGCCCTAAATAACACCCAGATGGAGCTTAGCGCCATGCGAAAGAAAAAGAAAGTGCAGCTCCATCACAAAACCTCACAGCCAGCTCCCAGCGAAGCAACCGGACGCCTGCCATTTACCATCCCGGCTCGCGTTGGATTCCAGCTTCCAAAACTTCGCTCCCCCCGTCACGGGGCACGATATGGACCTTGAGTCCACCTTTGACTTTGAACCATATGAACTATTTATGGTCTTTAGTATAAGTGTTAGTATAAGTGTTAGTATAAGTATTAGTATAAGTATTAGTAGTTAATAGATAAGTTAATAAATAGATTGTAGGCTATAGTGTTGTAGAGTTGTTCGTTTTTTATTTCTCTGGTCCAAGGAAAAGCAAGTGTTTGGCAGAGACAAGCCCCCAATAACACCTGTTATGCCTTTTTGCAGTAGATACAAAGGTTTGTAAGAGGGTAAGCGTCCCCCGTGGGAAAAAAGGTCAAATGACTAAAGATTTAGGTAAATTAGAAGAATAGTGGAGAGTGCGGGCAGCTGGAGTTCAATATTGATAAAAAAAAAGTGGAGAAAGAGACTTGGGAGAGGGAATTGAGGCAGACAGGAGGGTAATGCAAGACAGAGGTAGAAAGGACAAGCAGGCTGCTGGATTTTATAGCCAGATTTATTAACAGCAGAACAAAATGTGGTGGTTCTGCCACTTTAATATGTTTACAGCAGGATAGACGGGCCGAACCGTTCTTATCTACCATTAAACGAAATGTGTCTATAATCAAAAGATCATTCTCTTCCCAAAGAATATACGATAAAATATCAATTATGTCACTTTGGTTTCCTTAACTGTTCCAACTCACTGTGTGTATAAAGAATGTATCTGATTGTAACAGTTAGCAAATCTCGTCTTTCTCACATCTGCGTTCTGCTCAAACACTTATTCCAAGACTTCCTCGGGTTTATAGGGGGAGAGGCAAATCAGTAAGACTTTGGTCTTGTAAAATCTCCATGCTGCTATGAAGAGTCTAAAGATTGCCTCTCATTGGCGTTTGTAATAAAGGATGAAGCAGAATTTATGCAAATTTCTGATTTTTTTGTGGATGGGACTGACACCAAGTCAGCAGCCCATGGAGCAGCAGTGCTCCTGAGATTGTGCCGTCCTCTTGGAATTGCTAGAATATGCCAACGGTTGTTTGAACTGCTTGACAATACTCTCTCTCTTAAGCTGTTGCCTTCACCAAATCCTACATTTTACGCCCCAGTACACTAACAAAGATTTAAATCTCACCTGGCAATCTTTGGGTTTGACTTCTGGATGAAGCGCTCCTTCTCCAGGTCTCAGGGTCGTGCTTCTCTTTCTCCAGGACAGTGAAGTGTTAAGTTATCCCCACTACCTGCCCGATTCTCCTACTACTACCAACCCATTTAACCCCTTCACGACAAAGCCTATACACGAACAGGCTCACATTGCAATGCAGTACAACGTGTGTAAAAAAAACCCACACGCACAAAAAACTACCAACACTGGTGTTTAAAATAAGTACGTGGAAAGAGTTAAAATACCAGAATATAAAATACCCTGGAGTGTCTAGTAGGCATGGGCACATGGGCCAAAAACAATTCGGACATATTTTTTCATTCGTTTTTGGCCATTTCGTTTTGGGCCAACAAATTTTGTTCCTTGCGCATTCGATACGGACGAAAATCCGAGGGGGGGCATTTTTAATTCAGGAATGAAATTTGTTCACTTTTACTCTCATTTACACACTGTCACTCACTCTCTGACACTCTTATTCTCATTCACACTTTCTCTCATGCTCTCTTAATGTTTCCCTACCTTCTGTGCTGGAACTCCGCCAACGTCAGCGGGAACTCCCATTAACATCAGCGGAAACTCCCATTAACGTCGGCGGGACCTCCCACCGACGTCAGCGGGACCACCCACCGCGTAGGCGGAGCCCAGATGTTCCCAGGTATGCATTTTGCCCTCAGTTGTCGCTTTCGGTGACATACTCTTCTCTGATTGGGCGATTGGTTATGACATCACAGCGCGCCGAAATTTTGGCAGAAGTTGCTGGTTATGTCCGCAGAGATGTGGACGGAGAATGAAGGTATCAGACTAAGAATTGAGGATAGAATAGAAAAGAGACAGGAGAAGATCTGCAAAGAAGGTTGGGAAACATTGAGAGAGTGAACGAGATTGAAAGCGTGATAGAGTATGAGTGACACACGAAGTTCAGATGAATATTCCGAGCTTTTTGTTTCCTTTTCATCTGATTCCTGGGGGTTCTTGCCTCATTTTCAGGGCTTTGTATGAATGTCTGAATTTACCAAAATTCGGTACATTTGCATTTCCTAGGTATCTGAATGCACAAGTCTAATAGGGAACGTAAATAAGTAACAGCACCTTTTACAAACAGGTAAGTATAATAGTTTAAAAAAAATTAAAAAGAGGAAGTTACTCTTTATTTTACTGATATTTTTTAATGAGTTTTCATTAAATTGATTTTGCGCTGTTTCTTTTGTACCTATTAAATATTTTCTATTATATCACTTTTTATATACCGTACACATAAGTTCACATTAATGGCTTACTTTACTTTTCCGTTCAATCTGTTCAACATTCTATTTTGTAACTGAATACAAATGTACTGTTTATGAAAGTAAAACAATTATTAAACTGCATATAAAATAATTGTATAATTCCCAATGATTTTACTTTTAATTTAGAGATTGCATTTAAATAATGACAGGTTATATTAATATGTGATGTCTATATTATTCCCATTTACACATATAAATACTTTTTTCTTCAGTTACATAATGCAGTAACGTCATCCCAACTGCAAACGAATGAGAAGATCAATAGAAATGGGAATCAATAGTAGTATAGAGGTTTAATATAATTGGCACCCAGGGTGCAAAAAAGGCAAATCTTCCCAAATTACCCCCTAGAATAAACTAAAACAAACCTTAGAAAAAGACTTGAGGAAACGGCACCATAAACCTGGCTATTGGTTATTTAGAGACACCTCGTGGCAAAATGAAAAATAAGGCTCAAATTGTATAGAATTCTACAGAGCTGCATATACTGAGGGACCTTAACTTCATTCAGTGAGTCAAGTTACATTATGAGGAAGGGATTAATAAAAGTATCACATGCACATGGCAAATACAACAAAAAAGACTTGCGTGCAGCAAAATTATATGTATGAACAGAATTACCAGTCTATACATCTCTTGTTGCATATGCAGTATAGTCACTAAGTGGTTGATAACTATGACTAATTTTGTGAGTTATAGGTGAGGGCATGCTAGTTCAATGTGAACTAACATTGTCTTAAAAGTAACCAGCAAATTTCCCTGTTCCTTCTACATTAACATAAATATAATTTAAGAAATATTAACTAAATGAGTCCCCATGACCCCTTATTTACCAAGAAGAGGGAGTGGCATTTGCTCCCTTTCTTCTCCCACCCTGTACGAGGTGGGAAGTAATGAAATAGTCCTTAAACAGTCCTTATACCCCACACTCCCCTATCCCTGTACTAATGGGGATGGGGTAAATAATATAAAAAGCCTTATGAGAGGCATAATTGAAATCTGAAAATGTTGCAAGAAAAGAATCATTTGCTACAGATGAGAAGGCTTGAGTGCGTCTATTACAAGCTAAAAATAAACAATTATTAAAATGACATTTAATTTTCAGTGGAGTGGAGACTAAGGTATTGTATATCAGTAAAAAGCCATTGTATGCAAAATTTTACAATATTAACCTAAAAGTAATCACCTTTTCCTTTAGCCCTATTGATAAATCAAAAGAAGAATGACTAGTCACAGAAGGAAATGTGTAATGTCTGTAGAAGAGGATCCCGTAAAGCAGGGAAGGTCAGTTCTCAGCATGTTACAATCCAAGGCAGGAGAACTGAAGGAGATGTGGTCAAGCGAGCTGGATCAGAACTGAATCAGAATCCAAAAGCCGATTCAAAACAAGCTGGGTCAACAGGAACAGAAGCGGAGCCATATCAGGAACCAAGAAACAAAGTCAAGGGCAAGCCGGGTCACAACGGGTTAATCATATAAAAATCAAGCGGACCAGAGCGGCGTCGGACGGCCATGCTGCTCCTGACAAAATGGAGGCCAAAAAGTTCCCTTTTAAAGCATGTTATGTCAAGCACATACATTTTTAATATTAGTTGGGACTGGTATTTCAACCGGCACTTTATGTGGCCGGGCATATCCAAATCCTGCAGCACCGGATCTGCACCAGGCATTTGCCCAGTGTGCCAGATGTCCAGTACTTTGCCTTTTGTTATTTTACTAATTTATGAAAAAACTCCATAGTTGGCTCTCTGAAAGAGAGAAGAGAGAAGATGAAGAACAAGAAGACACAGAAGCAGAAGTGCTCAGCAGAGATGGTAGGGAAACATTTAAAGAGAGTGAGCGAGAATGAGAGTGTAAAAGAGTGTAAGTAAAAAGGCCCAGGAATTTGGGATGAGAATTCAGACCTTTTTTGCTTAGTTTTTGTTAGCTTCGTGGGGGGTCTGTCCTTGTTTTCATGGCTTCATATGAATCGCAGAATTTGCCAAAATCTGGTAAATTTGCAGTTTGTACAAATCCGAATGTATATTGCTTACTATTATTACGATTTATTTATAGCATGTCATCATTTTCCCCGACATTCCCGGTGTACATTGAGTAAACAGGATATAACCGGTAATGCATCATGTGACCATTTGGATATACAAAAACAAAAAGGATAAACAATATACGGTATCTAGAAAGTTTGGACTTTTTATTCTCGTTCACGTGTATTGAGCGCGCCGTCTGCTCCGCCATTACTGTAAAGCATTATCCTGCCTTTCCTCAGCACAGCATGGCTGCTTCTGTCAAAGACCAACCGCTGTTTTTATAAAATGAGGGAAATGCTGTGTTTAATTTAGCTGCAGTAAACATTGTGTTTGTGTTAAAAAACTGCCTTCCACCCTCTAGGTATCAGTACTTTGATAAAAATTGTACTTTTAATGATAATAGGAACCTTTTGCCCGTTTAAGGAGCTCTCTGTACCCCGTAGTGATCAGCATACTGATAGAGAATGCTCTGCACTGTACAGTTATACTTAGTATCTATGAACTGATAACGGACAACTTGCCTTTTATCCTGGTACTTAGGGGTTCAGGACCAGTACTTGATCATTTGTTGCCCCACAGATGCTAATATAGCCGTAGATCACTTCAGGGCTGGACTGGAGATGACGGGGCGACCTTGCCACTTTAAGACCAGTGGCTGCCTGATGATGCAATTAAGGTCGATCGGTGGATGTGGGCAACTACATGTTACATTTTTATCGTTATGAAGCATGCAGCTGGGCATATTCAACACATGCTGCCCCCCCCGGATCTGCACATGGTGTGGCAGAATGTATGAGTGCATGGCGCTGTCGGCAAGCAGCCCGCCGCCGGGCATTTGCCAGTCCGGGCCTGGATTTATTGCAATCCTCCCTTATGCATCATGGAGGCTTATGTTGCACCCATTTTATATACCGCCATCAGATTCTGCAGCTCTGTGCAAAAGGTAGACAGGACATAACAATTAGTATATAACATAACGAGATGCAAAAGAGAACATATACATATAAACATATACACCCATGTAAGGGCCGGCTCTGGGTATGTATATGGAGCGGTAAACCATGGTGGTGTAGTTGGCACACATTTCACCCTGCTGTAATAGTGAGTAAAATCACCAGCTTCTGCACTCCTGTCCAAATAGATCGCTGGAAGGAGAGATAGTGAAGAAAGATGGACATTTTGTTATAAGAATGGTAATAAAACTTGCATTGTCTTGACATTCGCGGCCCAGAAGCTTCCAATGGTTGTTCATTACAGACTGTGGCCTTTTGCTAATTGAGCTGCGATATTAAGTAATACGAGTCTGGCTGACATATACAGTATTTAATACAATAAAAGCGGTATTCATTCTCCCTTTATGTAGTTCTTTTATAATTCATAGGAACATGCTGTGCTGGTTAGAACCGACCGCATGTGTTATAAAATACAGACGCTCGTTTCCTTACATAAATTAGAAAACAATATTTTATGTGAATTTAGCTTTTGCTTTATGACAAAGCTTTGAAAGGCAACATATTGTACGCTGTCTACTTGCGCTGACAGCCCCAATGTGCTTAATACTATATTATTTTTCAGGTTCGTTAGCAAGACTTTAAAAGTAGCTACTGTTGAGGGGGAAAAAAAAAGCAAATGCATTTTAGAATACCTTAAATTCACAACTATAATAAGTACTGTTTTTTCCTTTAAACATTAGCACGAAAAAAATCAAATACACAATTATCCAGTTGGAAGTGAATAGACAGATAGAAAGAAAGCATACCGATACATGTAAATGTGCGAAAAAATAAAGAAAGGGAGGTACACCATTAAAAAAACCCATATCAATTCAGATTCCGGGGTTCAGCTGAAATCCCCAACATGTACCCACACCAAAAAAATCAGTGCACACCCACCAAATACTATTTAAAAGCAATTATGTGATGCATACAGTAAATATTGGGTATTCTGTCACACTGTATAGCCATATATTGCTATATATGAATAGAGTCGTATTCAATTTCACGTGATACATATAGAAACCTGAAAGAGTTAATAATAATTTAAAACATTGCTATGTGAAAGGTCTGCTAAACGTTTAAGACGCAGACATTTGTAAACATTCCAGAGAATCCTTTGGTTTGACCTGGAGTCTCCAGCTGGAGCCCTGCTTCCCTGGGTCATTGGGTCAGCATGTGGCTAAACCCACTCCCCGCCCACTTCCCACACTAACTCCGCCTCCATTCACATCTAGTCCCACCTCTTCATAAAGCCGTTCCACCAGAAGAGGTATAGCTCCAGATAAATTGTAATAAATTCCTCTTAGTAAATTGCTTTTTAGCCTTTTTTATTTATTTTTTTTATTTGTTATTTGTTTTATTGAGAAGCACATTCTGGTTGGAAAATAATGGACCTAAATCTGGGATGCATTGAACAATATTGAAATGTCCAGGCTTCTACATGTCTAATGTGTGAGGATCAATTTCCCGTATGGGAAACCCGTAATACTTTTTCGGTGACAGAGGAGGTCGGTGAGTGGAATTTTGAAGGTCTGGTAGAACTCAGCAGGAGAAGACTAAACAGAAGATACTTAACAGATATAAATGGGTTGTTAGGATAAAGCCATTGCTGCACAAACTCAGCTATTGCAACACTACTGAATAATATGGTAATACATGCAAAAATCTGAGATTTTGAATCTGATGAAAAAATTGGAGCACCCCAAAAGGGTCTTCAGAAGCTCTCAAGGGTCTTAAAAGCTAAGGGATCAGTGACCCTAAACTGACTGATCCCTTTCTTCCTCAGATTCTGATGACAATCATCTGATCACTACCACCTTTATTGTTTTTTAAAATAATAATGAGGAAATTCACAAGTTAATTTAATGGCCTGAGACGTAAAGGTCTACAATTTATTCCTAAATAAAGAACAGTGTGAAACGGTCTATCCACTCGGAACACCGGTCACAGTTCTGCAGACAGGAGGCTTCTTCAAGCCTAATGAGCTCACGAGGCAGAGTTCCAAAAAAAAGCCCTGAATATTAATAATCTCATTTACCCCCCAGTACTCTAAAAAACACCTTTACACATATTGTATAACACTGCGTTTACTTGTCTTGCAGCACAGCATTTGTTAGTGGAATTTTCAGAAGAAAGTCAGCCACTGAACTTCACTTATTAGTTAAACATTTTTGGACTGGGGAGCTTTCATCTGATGAGATTTGGATGAAAAGTGAGATATAACTGATTTGATATACTGTACCCCATGGCAGGTAATTGTAAGTTTTGCGCTTCCTAGGTGCAGTATTTCCTTAGTCCCCTTGTAATACATACATTTACACACACTATACACTTACACATGCCCTAACGCCATACAGTAACACCCAACCACTCACCCTAGCATCATATGCCTACACTAACACATGCCTACACTAACACATGTTCACACACACATGCTGATACCATATAGTAACACACACTAACACTATACAGTTGTGCACAAACACTTTCACAATGTACACTAACATATAGAAACATCATACTCTTACGCAGAAACATACACTAACACACAAACACTATAAACTTACACACACTCTAACCAACAAAAACTCACTCTAACACTATGTGTACATATCCCTTTCTATTAGTTATCTTGTAGAGACTCTATCTTCAGGGTCTTCAGGGTCAGGGTCACCTGCCGCACCAGCCTTAGCATGCCCTGCTCCATGGCACACATATTGCTCTAAGAGAGGGGTCTGTGCGGACTAAAATTGGAGTTTTCACATCTGAAATAAAGCCCTGACTGAATCTAACATTGACAATGATCAGCCACTTGTTCATGTCTTTTTCTTTAATATATTGCATATAGGCAAAGAATCAGAGGTCATCTGATAATAACACTTCCTTTTGAAATGAATTGGTCTGGTTCTCCACTCATTCCAGGGGTTCAATTATAACAACGTAAAGGAAATGAAACATTACCCTAGTGTTCCATCACCAAATAACATACCCTTATATATTGTCTTAACACATGTATGAAGAAGAGGGGATAGGGCTCCGGGATAAGCCACCCCATAACCAACCCACGACCACTTACCCAATAAAACACGGACAACTGAATATGGATGAAAACAGGCCACAGCTTTTATTACAAAACACAAACCATACTGTGTTAGCCTATATATAAAAGAAAGCACATTTACAAACACACAGAAAAAACCGCCACAACTAACACAGTAATAAATTAACTCTGTCCTTGCCGGTCCAGCTTCCAACCTGAAAAACCGAGGTACTCACCTCCCCCCTCGTCCAACATCACAAAAACAGCTTCTTGCGCTGCCCATCTACAAGTGCTAACCACCAGCCGACCATAAGCTCGGTGGGCACGACCAAGGTCATTGACCTTACCACAAGAGGTTAGGGGAGGATTGAGACCCGCCTTCCATCTCCAGCCACACCAATTCCTGACCGGCAAGGACACGCCACCCGCCTGCTGTGACAAAGAAAAGAGGTTAAACATGAAAATGCCATACGAACATAGGGAGGGAGGGAAGTGACTGCTAGCCGGCTATTAAAATGGCAATGACCCAGGTCACCTAAAGTTCACCCCTATATACCTTCTGACAAGCACGCCCCCACACCATGGCACCACCAATCACTACGCACTACCCCACACTCATACATGTGCCTGCTACATTAAGCTAAGCTAATTCCCAGGGGCCTTTCCCTAAGACCCCCCATACCCATATTTGAGTTTCTCTGTAATAGATCAGGGAATTGGTTTAATGTGTTTACCACTGTACAAAAGACAATATTTCATTTCTTATATTATCAGAAGAGATGCAAACTCCAGGATACAATATCCAAAACTGCAAATGTGCAGGCGGACAGAGCTAGCAATCAGTGGATGATGTATTCTGACAGCCCCAACCTACGCTCATGTGAATATATTAAAAATATGTACTTTAGTGATTAGTCAACAATAGAGCACACCTAAATTATTTATTCAAATGTGTTAATTTACACTAAAAATTGTTGTTACTGTAGCATTCTCTTTGATACACTGTTGCATTCTTAGTAAATAAGTACATTTTCAAAAATAAGACCGAAAGGCACCCTAATATTTAAACAGAAAACAGAAAAAGTTTGAATGACCCCTTGTTTATGTCGAGAAATTACCTTTTCTGCCATGGTATTTCTTTTCAAGGACTGTAGAAATTGTTGTCTATTCATTTGTTTCCATAACACCTTCCAGAATGGTAACATAAAATTTAAGTGTTTATTATTTGAGATCATTCAGCTGATGTGGCACAGAAGACCCAAACACATTACGCTGAGTTTAATTGGACACACGGTAGTTCATTAGATTGCACGCTTCATTAAGACAACCAAGCGAGTTGGTCCAATGTCATGGTTATTAGGGCTACACTAAGGTCACTAAGGTCACTAAGAAGGTTGCACCATGACCGGGTAATACTAAGCACCACAGTTCTGGTAAATGTCGGTGGCCTGGGGTAGATAATGTGTGTTGGGTTAAAGTATTTCATTAAAGCGATAACAAAAATACATTATTAGTTATCCAAAAATAGTGTATAAACATATATATATATATAATCATAGTGTGTGTACTACTATGTATTGTGCAATTGGGGGCAATGGACACAGGAGCGTAAGAATCGTAATGGGATTAATGCTATTTAAAGCTTTGATTTATGCTGAACTTGACCCTAATTGGATTCCAAACACGGACCTTTAAGAAATGAATGCAAAATATATTCAAAAACTCTGAACCTGGGGCTCACAACCAATATATGACGTGCTTCCTAAGGAGTTAAATCACTAATGCAGTTTGCAGGGAGCCAAACTAGAGAATTAAAGATCAATTCTACAAGTACTTTCTTAGAGTGTTCCACCTCTCCGGGAGGCTGATTCTACGGCTGTTGGGGATATGTTTTTAGGTTTCAGAAAAAGAAGAAGAAAAAAGACATATGTAATTACTTTTCTGTTTTCTAGGTCACATTTAGAAATTAATTCAGGTTCACGTTGAAGGATAAATGAAAATATAAAATAAGTTGCAACTTGTTCCTTTGGCAACTATAATTTTATTACAGAGACTATATAGAAAACATGTTTTTATTCTAAAAGTGTGAGAGTCATACAGCTTTAATTATATTTGTATTTGTTATTACCTTTTATTTGAAACTGTATTATTTTTATTTCTTATATTTTACAACGGATACGTTGGAAGCTTTTAAATCTTCTTTACAGGTGTGAACTTAGGCAGGTGTTGCAGGTGCATGGCACCAAGTCACCCAGTTAGTTCATGTAATGAGTAAAAGGTTACCCCCTGGCAGTAGAGTGGCAGCTCACACAGGGGGTGCGAGCTGCACTATAGACATGGCTCTGCATGAGGTAAGGGGAGGGGGGTAAGAAGAGCAGCAGAGGGAGAGAAGCAGAGGTTGAGCGTGGGTAAGAGAGTGTGTGTGTATATGTATGTGTATAATTAGAGTGTTAGTATGTGTGTATGTGTTAGTTACTCGGCGGAGGGTGCAGGTGCCTGTTGGGGGATGCTGGAGGAATACTGCACCCAGGTGCCACAACCCTAAGCTCACTCCTGCTTCTTTATATATTTTTGCCGGCATATGTAATATAATAATTCTATTTTATTTGTTATTATTGCCAGTATTATTATTTAAAAGGGTATTATGTTAACTCATGAACTCATGTGCATAGGCATTTTTTACTTTTGTGGATATGCATAGTCTAGGCTTAACTTCTACTACAGCAATCGAGATATTATAATTATTACTTCTGTTAATTAAAGCACAAATTTACGAAAAAGAAAGATGGAACACATCTGTTGCTCTCTTTTGGTTTAGTGCTGTCTTGAGTTGCCCTACCTTCTCCACCTGTCCTCCTTCCACGTTCTCTTTGGAATGGGCATCATTTTTTCACTTTTACAGCAATTTTACAACAGGAGCGTTAAGACTCACCGCAAGCAACTGAATTAATGCAGCTATTTTCACAACACATTTTTGGCTCCAGGTTTAATATCTGTTTTAAAATGCTACAGTATAATCTAGTTTCCCCAATGGAAACCATAATTTCATTATGCAAAGTATGTTTACACATACTAATTTCCATGTAATGATTTTCCTGTAATGTCTTCCATATGCAATGCGTGCATAATCCCTTTTTTCGTCAAAGCCAATCTAATTTCTCTAGGTCAAACTTTTACAGAAGTATCTAACTTTAGCACCAAGAAAATCATTCAAGTTTGAGGGAACTCGTTGAAAATGTTGTTTTTTTTTGTGCAGTATAACTTTGTGTTATTACTAAAGAAACAGAAAATGTTACAAAATGTGGCTGGATGAAAGCTTTATATTTTATGTACTGATACCGAATTACTGGATTGATTACCTTTTGTGTCTGAAAAAATGATGAGGCCGTTATGGCTTGTAAACTATGTGCTCAGTTGAAAGAGTGGCCATGCGTTTGTATAAAAGTGCACTAATGTGATTTACTTCACTCTTACTAGACAGTAAGTTACTTTAAAAAGGTGTTAGTGTAGTTTAGTAAGGCTTTAAGAAAATGTGGAAGGGTTCATGGTTACCTTACACCACCGGAAGCTTGTGTTCTTCCATGTCATGAGCCATGGAGCCAAGAGGTGCCCAGTCGCTGAGGGCAAGGGAATCTCCCATAATTGGATAATAACTCATAATAACTCAGACTCCAACAGCCGCACTGTGCTAAGGACTGGAAGTCTTTCTTGGTAGAACTACCTCTTCTACCTCATTGTCAGGAGCGCATCCTGATTCAAACCACCAGTGGTCAGGGGCCCCAGTGCAAAAATGAGCCCTCCCCCCCTTACCAAGCAATATGTCCCACAGTGGCATATTTGCCCCCCCAAACAGTTTGTAAGTGCCACCTTTCCCTCTAAATAGCTTGCGAGTGCCAAGTTTGCCTCAAGCAGCTTATCAGTATCATCCTAACCCCCAGCCTGCCTGTGCCATCTCTGCCTCCAAATAGCTTGTCAGTGCCATCATTGCCCTCCCCCCCTCCAACATGCACTTGGGCACACATATTTAAACACACTTACATAAATTTACACATGCTAACACACTCACTAAGAAACATGTACACTCATTCTAACACACACTCCTTCTCACACCACACATGCTAACACATACTCATCCATGCTCACACACACTTACACATACACATATTTGCTCACACCCAAACACATACATATCCATGTACATTCACACATATACATAGACATTCATGCTCACATCACTTATACATAGACATTCATGCTCACATACATACAAACATAAATATCCCCTCCCCTCCACCAACACCCCCCTTATGTGCAAGGAACCTTTGGTTTCGCCGTGCTATCACGTGACATAAAGCAACATGACCCTGCTGTGTTCCTGTTGCCGTATGTTAGTTCAAAATTGTTTAGAAGGGGCTCATCCTACCTGGAGCGGTCCAGTCCAAGTCGGAAGGGCCCTTTCTAAACAACTCCGAAGCCACATGAGGAGATGGGAACAAATGGTCGTAGGTGACCCCTGTAGTTATGCCACTGTCAATGGTGTCTCATGCCATCAACACGTTGGGCGTTCCTGCATCAGAGGGGTGTGTGATTGGCGTCCGTACCACCTCACTTGCCCAGCTTCTGAGTGACATGCCACTGACCACTTGAGACACTGTTGACCGACCCTTGCACCCAACGTC
Source organism: Spea multiplicata (assembly GCA_009364415.1). Classification (NCBI taxonomy): domain Eukaryota; kingdom Metazoa; phylum Chordata; class Amphibia; order Anura; family Pelobatidae; genus Spea; species Spea multiplicata. The sequence goes on from VKOC01023626.1 coordinate 35,083, forward strand.
GCCACTTGCACATTTCTTATAGGGGATGCCTCCACATTTTATGTTTGCGGGTATGTGGTACTTGCCAGTCAACTTGCATGAACTTGTCTGCCATTTGTGAAACTAATTGTGGCTTCACAAGTTGCAGTATGCAGCTTAAGTTTAGTCTGGTCGGGTTAACCCTTAACTTATTTAAGTGTAGTTAGACCAAAATGATGTTATTGTGCTCTGTGCCTGAATTGATCTTGTTATGACTCAAGTTGATTGAATTATTAAAATATCCAGCAGAAATGGTAGCGGTAATACAGGTTTTTCTGTTCAAGATTCCTGAGAATAGGGGCCCAAGTCATGCACAAAACAAACAGCTGGCTCATCTATGGTATGAAGCAAGAACTAAGACCAAGCCAGCTTAAATTGTTTCTTCCCTTCCAAAATTGGGTCCTTTTGCATTGTTTCTGGCACTTTAAGGCCAATAAACCATAAATTGCCAGAGTATGGCCACCGGCTGGATGAAGGTAGCTTTCTGCCACCATTTTACAGCATGTGGCCGCGTTTATCCAGCAGAAGGTCACAGGCTAAAGGATTACTGAGACAGGTAGGTGGGAGACACCTGTTGGGCGCTGATCCATCAGACATTTGCCTGGTGATGTCTGACTGCCGCATCCACCTCTACATTCAGGGATTATATCATTTGTGGATATTTTGTTTGGAGGAGTGCTGAATTGGAGGTATAATTCATTCATTTGAAAGCAGTAAACACTTTTATGTATTGTTTTAGTTTTTCTGTGCAGCAGGTCCAAATAAATAAAATGTATCATTGTAAACAAGTATCGGAAGTTACCGTAACACCATAATCTATGTTAATCTTTTTTTGTGTTTTTATAAAATTAATAGAGGAGCAGTAAAAAAATTAAATAATCAATAAGCTATTTTATTCTCCCGTTTTTATGGAATCCACTTAACAAACAAAATCAGGAAATTTGTTTTTATTTCTGTATTTTTTTTTTTATTTCTTCAAACGTTTTTTTTTTTCCAATAAAAATAATAACAGAAGTAATAATGGGTTTTACTACTTTAAATGGCATTAACGATAAACTATAAAGAGACAACCATTACAGAGAGAAAGCAGGACACAGCAACATCTTAACAACTCTTGTTGAAAACCATTCACAAATCAATACCCGAGGGCTGACTATTAGTCCTTAGGGGCAAGAAAAGAGGGGGGGGGTTGGGTGAGGTGTGAAAATTTACACCGGCAGCTCTGCGGCAATCAGAAAATAAATGGACCACTTTATGACTAATTAGGATTCAGTGGTTGTCAGGCAATTAAATTGGAGGTTTTATAATAGTATATTTTTGGCTGCAGGTTTAATATCTATTATAAAATGGATATTAACTCCAAGCCCGTGAAGAGTAATTCCAATCCCTAATGGAAGCCATTATATTATTAAATTGACTGTGTTTGTACATTCTAATCAGGAGTATATTCTTTAATCTCTATGCCTTCTAATATTGATACGTCAAATAGTATTAGATACTTAAATACACCTCAGGGGTCTGTCCTGGGTCCTCTTCTTTTTAATATGTTTATTGGTGATCTTCTGCGTTGGATTGAGAGCTATGTCTCGGTGTTAGGTAGGATAATACATTGATGACAGATTGGGGGACTGGGGAGGCAAATGAAGTTCAATACAGCGAAATGTAAAGTTATGCATTATGGGAGCAATGCAACTTTACTTTAAATAGTATCTCCCTGGGGAAAAAATACTAATAAAAAGGATTTAGGAATAATTATAGACCAGAGACTTAGCAACTGTGCTCAATGCCAGTCAACAGCTGCAAAGGACAATAAGAAATCGCCATGTATAAAACGAGGTATTGATTCACCGGAGGAGAATATCATTTTGCCTCTTTAAAGTCAATAGTGAGACCTCACTTGACTATGTGGTGCAATTCTGGGATTAAGTCCTTAATAAGGACATTATCAATGTAGAAAAAGTGTAAAGGAGGCCTACAAAATGATTAAGGAAGATCTAGAAGAAACAGTATGTTAGAAGGGTTATTATAACGCTGTATAAATATGTACAAGGCAGATATAAAGTGGTCTCCAGTGACCTGTTCATTAACAGAAATGTCCAAAGAGGTCATCCTCTGATAGTGGAAGAGCGGAGATTTCACACACAACAAAGGAAGGGATTCTTTACATTAAGGAAAATAAAAGTATGGATTTCGCTGCTGAGAGAGAGGGGGTTCTATCAATTACAATAACTGCCTCCAAAAAGGGTCTGGATATGTTTTATTAGAAAAGCCGAACATGTCCATGTTCTACCACCCAAAATGGCTCTCAAGGCAAAGAACCACATTTCCTGAAACCATGCATCATTAAATTTCCACTTCAAAATTATCCAGGATACACTAAAAAGATCCAGAGGAAACAGTTTATAGTGAATTACTTTGAAACGGTCACCACAATACATGAACAACTTTATAACTCATCAGAATTCCACGGCTGTTGGGAAATTAAAATTTCATTACAAAATAGTTTTGTACATGGTTTTATTTTCTGTTACAACCTATTTTTAAAACTATGCATGGATGGTGTCATTTAGTTGACAGTCCAATAAAATATGCTACGCAACAAAACATTTTATCCCTTTCCTTCTCGTTTTCACACCTTTGTCAGAAAGGATAGTTTGGGTAAAACAGCATTCCGTAGACGCATCGCACACTAGGGGATTAAGTGAAATGTTGTTATGAAATGCAAATGAACATTAATGCTCTTAATACATTTGTTTGTGAAATACCCGCGCTACTTGTTTCGGATAATGAAAGCTGTCTTTCATTAGACACGGCTTGATTGCTTTTTTAAAATAATCCTTTAAGTATCAGATGGGAGGTCAAGACTCCTGCAGTCTATATATCTGTGTCTGGAATAAAATCAGTAATAAAAGCAAAAGATCAATACAAAGGTTACTATTTTTTGGCAATAATACATTTGAATTTATCCAAAAGAAAATCATTAATTTCCAATATTCTGATGTCTGACCCAAAAGATTTCATACATGTTGTCCCTTGAGGTACACATTGGCTTGTTTGTTCTTATTCAAAATACAGATAATAATTTTATGTTTTGCTGTTTACCTATACGTTCTAAACACTTGTTAAGTGACAGATTACTTTTTATTAGCTAAGTTTCTTTAACGATTGGTGGATTGAGTCGTCTATTTAACATACAGACTCCAGACGAACTTTCTATCTAGCTTGCTTAGTGCATAACCACTTGAAGCCGCACACTCACTCTTACTCCTGCACTTCCTACAAACTCAGATCCAACACCATCCCCTTACTGCCCTTGGTGGTCAGTAAAGCCATATTCTCTAGCCATGCCTCTAAAAATATAGGTAAGACTACAATGCAAAATTAACCCTTCCAAGGATCAAACTGTGTGCGTGTGCCTTCAGAAGGCTAGATGATCGCATCAGCTGCCTGAGCAAAGACCAATCTGTGCCCCTACCTCCTAAATGCCAAAAAAGTGTTTTGTTATTCATTCTAAGAATAAAATTTTTATTAACGCTCCCTAATGCTGGGCCAGTTAGAGGGGGGTTGTGATCTCCCCAACCAGCCCTGCAGGCTGCTGATTGGGTGGCTGTGTGCCCCCTCTCAGCTGCGCCCGAGGCGACTGCCTCTCTCGCCTCACCCTTCCTACAGCCCTGTCTGGCAAGCTTACATTCTAAATTACAATTATAAAATATACAGCTGACAAAGCCTACTCATAATATTGAAACACAAGCAAATCATTATTATTTGATAAAGGGCAACATAGAAGAAACAATGTAAAGAATAAGGAAGACATTAAGAAGAACTGAAACATTAAGCAGGCATGATTAAGCTTGCAAAAGCCAATGATGTAGAAAATAATATTACAATGCACACAATGAAGCACAAAAAGGAGAAAGCAAATTTAATGGAGTAATGAGGTGCACAAATGTATGTAGTGGAACAATGAGGTGATGTGGTGCTAATGTGAAGACCTGCAATTCATAAATTCCATCCCAGGTCTAAGGCAGCAGGAAGCAAAACCCAAGTGACCCAGTTCCACTATAGCAGCTTATGGGGTTCTTATCTTACCCTGCCCCACACGTCTATTTTAGGCAAAGCTCTGCGATATGATGTCATGTCAAAGAGCTCTGCATAGAGGATTCTCAGCAAAGTAGGACCTGGGGGTGAATAGAAGCCATGACCTGGGTCAGACTGCCATAAGTTCACTACATGCTAATAGGGAGAACCAAGGGTCATTAGCTGGTATCCCTGGCTGTCATGTTGATGTCCTTCTCTGGTCCTCTGGGAAAGATCCAAAGAAGCACCCAGGCAGAAGCACTCATTCTCCAGAAGTAGACCAGTCTTCTTAGAGTAGTAGAGAAAGGAATGTAGTATTTTGCCAGGACTTAATGTCAACCTTTCCCACCCAATAATATAGACTACTAGTAGTGAGTATAGCCTACTACTCCATTATTAGGAACAGAATAGGGTCCCTAATAAACCGCAGAACAATGGGAATATGATGAAGTCGCCATCTTCTATATGTTATCATACAGGAAATATGGACCAATCTGAGAACTGCCTGCCCTCTCCCTGGTATTCAACACAGCAGCCCAGCTCAATCCTTATCTTATGCACATACCCCCAATGTTTGGCTCAGTATATACTGAACATTAATATAACTTTGATTAATTAATTGATCAATTTGCAGAAATATAGGCAAAGGATGTAAAATAAATTTACCCGCAGAATAGACAAAGTGGTTACTTTGGACCTGTTTTTTAGGGAAGAGATGTGGTCATATTAGGGTTTGGCTATGGCACGGGCATCATCATGAGGGGGGCATGACTTTTTGTTGCCCAGAGCCCTGGATGGTCTCAGTCCGCCCTCGTTGACCATTTTTACTCATTGATAACTATTATATAGTTGAACAAAGTATTTAGATGAAGGTCAATGTATTTTATTTATCTGCTTTTTTTTTTACACATTGATACTTTTAACAAAACATTCTGAGCTCCTAGAAAAGTGGAACATTGAAAGGAAAGAGGGACTGGTCCTCCTAAAGGGGAACATTTGGGAAATAGAAACCATACATGTCTCATGTGCACCACAAAATGAAATGTAATAGTCCAACTAAACCAGTGTACATATAGATAATAGAACGTTAATCAGTGTGTGTGTGTGTGTGTGTGTATGGGTCTGGTGGGTATATTTTACTGCCTCGCTTCCAGCTGCACAGGACACTGTAGAGACAGGGACACCTGGCCGCTTCCGCAGGCTGCCCGTGATCCAAGTGACATTGCTCTGATACAAGGAAGGAAGCCTCAAGCACAGAAAAGCAGCTGGGTATGTAGGTAATAGGGCTTAGGGAAAAGAAAAAAAAAAAGAAATATACAATAGCTGTTGAATTTTACATTGTGAACAAATCTCCTTTACGATTATGTGGTCATTCTGGCCATCAAAAGCTGTTATTTCCAGCTCCATGATTTTTTTTTTCTTAAATACAAACAGATCATATTGAGAAGCAGAGAGAAAAACTGAGAACCCCCTAATCCTCCTACTTTAATCCATCTATTCTTTCAAAGCCATAACATAACTGTAAATGCTGTTTGTCTTGAATCCCATTAGAAATTACATATTTATAACAAATTATATATACACTAGCTGGCCACTTCACTAGGTACAGCTGTTAACGTGCTTGTTAACAAATAGTCAATGTATTTAAGCATGTAGACAAGTTCAAACGAGCATCAGAATGGGGAAGAAAGGGGATTTAAGTGACTATGAATGTGTCATGGTGGTTGTTGGCGCCAGACAGGGTGGTCTGAGTATTTCAGAAACTGCTGATCTACTGGGATCTTCACGCACCACACAACCATCTCTAGGGTATACAGGGAATAGTCCGAAAAATGAAAAAATATCCAGTGTGCGGCAGAGAATGAGCAGACTGGTTCGAGATGACGAAAAGGGAACAGTAACTCAAATAACCACTCGTTACAAGGTATGCAGAATACCATCTCTGAACGCACAACACGTCAAACCTGCAGCAGATGGGCTACAGCAGCAGAAGACCCCACCGGGTGCCGCTCCTGTCAGCTAAGAACACTATCTATATGGTATATGTATGGAACAAGGATGGTAAAGAAGTCCTTTTAAATATAAAATCGTTTGTGTAAAATAACCGAAATGTGTTTTTTGTGAAAGAAAGAAAGAAAGAAAGGCACACTTTTTTAATATCACTCCAGTTTTTGGATTAGCTGGTATTATATTGGAAACCCTTCATATGCTTTAGTTTATTGTAGGATCCACCCGCTGCAATATTTTCTATTTAGCTTCCGTGATGCAGCGGTTTGACATAATATACACATTCTAATAGATCCACAACCAGAACACCGTTATAGAACTTTCATTATGTATGAAGGTAACATTTATTCTCTTATATTTAACAGAACACAAGGGTACTTATCAAACTAAAAACATCATAGCAACTAGTGTTAAAGAGGTCAAATGCTCTTATGACACCGTAACTGACATTATATAGACCATCCAGGGCATATTTTTGGAACATCTAATGATTTTCTGCTACTTCTGCATAGAATGGAAAAAAAAAAGACTAAGATAAAACATGTACTGGCAGTTCATCTGAAAGCATTGATCTACATCAACCCAAAAAGCGAACAATGGACGATATAGGCTACTTATGTCTTGTTTGAACCCAGAAGCTGGTGTCTTTTGGGTTTGCTGCAATAGCAGGTTTCTCTAAAAGTTTTAGGCCACTACCTGGATGCTTTCCAAGCTTCTTATAACAATTCTACATATAGCCACCAGGATTTCTAAGGGCGACATGAAGTGGCATACATTCTCTTACTTCACAAGTGTTTAGAGAGTGTTACATAATGCACATAGAGCATATTCTTTCCCGAATGAGTCTTGTGCTGCTTTATTGCTGGGCTAATTGGCTGGACTTTACCCCTGAGCCAAATGTTTCCTGCTCTTCCGTGTGCACCTCTGACCCCGACTTTCTCCAGTGGTAGTTTCTGATTTTTTTGGTCTGTTATTGTGTTTGGCCTTGGGTAATTTCTAACCTCTGTTTGTGATCTGTTCCTGTGTATCGCCATGGCTAGTTCCTTAGCTCACTACAGTGTGCTCCCTTCTTCTCTCTCCTATACCTTTTATTGTCTGATGCCATCTTGGCATGCTACCCTTTGGACTTGGTATTCCTGGTGGATTACCGAGCTCCGTGAGCAGCAAGCAACTGGTCTTCTCTAACTCTTGGGGTGTAGAACCCAGTTGCAACCTAGGTACACAGTAATTATTGGATAACAGACTGTTAGTTTTGAGCTTTCATTAAATTGAGATAGAGTTCATCCCAAGGAAACCAGACAGGTAATAAGGAAAGGCCTTTTAACTGCACACATTTTGATTGATCAGTTTTAATTTATACCTTCAAACAGGGAAAAGAGAAAATGTCGGTGCGCTAAGCTAGTCACAGGCTCAAATAATACAAATGTATAATACGAGGCCTACCAAACAGGTGTAAGCATGCTGCAAGAACAGTGTATTGGCTGTACAATGTATAAAAAAAAACAAAAACTGTCTGCGCTTCTTACCCTAATAAAGTTGGTGGGCAAATATATAAACTAAATAAATGAGAGGTTTGTGGGTTATATGATGGCAAGCATAATTAAGGCTCACCCCACGTAATGCCTTCATATAGGGTGAGAACCTACTCTTCAACTCCTACCATAGTGGCACACAAAGCAGTTTATACTGCTACAAATTATTAATGTGTTGGGGGAGGGTGCAATTAAACTCCTCCCTATTATATTTATTTATATTATATTATATTATGTTTAATTTATACCTTCCCTGGACAATTAAACTGAACATAAGTTGCCAGAAAAAAGTTCAAGGTCACCTCAAGGTCAGCTAAAAAGTAATATTGTATCACTAACATCCACTGTCATCTTTCAAATAATTTCACGCAATAAACTAGTTCTATTTCTTACATGTCTCTATGTTGGTAATTTTTTTTTTTGAGAGAGAAAAGCCAACCTAGTGAAAATTCCTCTCAACCTTTATTTCATGATCACTATGCTAAAAACTTTGTACATACATAATAGCTACGTGCTAATCTGATATTTGTGCCATTATCAGACAAGACATACTATAAATTCAGTTTTCATTCAAAATTGGATAAATGAACCATTTGGATTTTTATTCAAAAACCCTTGCACAGATTTTACAGTTCTGATCTTTTGTATCTATTTAACATGTAAAGGCTAGAATGATGTAAGATAGTGCGGAATCGCTCATTAAAGGAGACACGTCATCATCAGGGCTCAGAACAAAATTAATTTTTTTAATTACCCTATAGCTTGAGCTGTTTATTCGACAATCAGTGTAATTCTTTTTAAAATATCCGGTTTAACCCTTCCAGTGACATCCTTATATGTGGTACATGGTTGGCAAAGTGGACCCAAGAATTCCAACCATGTATCTCATATGTGAGGGCTTCTGAATCCCTTGTCCGTGTTCACTAAATGGGCTCTCAAAAAACTTTTTGCATTATAATGGAGCAGTTGATTGGCACCTGAGTGTGATGTCATATCCCGGCCTGAAGGAAAATGTAGCACACAATGATGTCCTGATAGAGGCATACTAATGATTTTGTTGAACTAAGTTTAGGGTGCTATATGTACCCCTAGGTAAATCCCTAGATACAAAGTCAAAGGTACAAAGAGGCAAAAATCTGTATCCACGAACAAGCCAGATGTCACGGTCACAAGCAACGTTAGCACAGTTTAGAAAAACAAGCCAAGGTTAGGTAACGCTAGAGATCGGATCCAAAAATACTGGATGTCTTTAAACGAAAACTGCTGAGCACCATCCAGTCCAAGCCATGGGTTTTTATTATGGAATTAATGCCAATAATTCGAGACACTGCAAACAGCTTCTGGTGCATCAGGATGCATTGAAGCAATTCCTGCGTGACTGCGTATGTGCTTGTGAGAAAGGTGCATGGGTGTACAAGGTGCGCATGCACGTCATTGCTCATGGAATACAAAGTGCAGTCCAAAACAATTTAAAAAACTTACTAAACAACTTTTATGTTAAACAGAGGCTAAGTTTTCTTCATTTATCTTATTGTTCTCGTCTTTTGTTCTTCTTTGGTTACTATATCGTAGGAGCTTATAAATCACATTCTTGTACATGCATAAGTACCGCCACTGCACAGGGCACTGGGTTTTCACCTGATCCTGTTATATATCTTTTCCGTGTTTCAATGTACCTCTGCGACCAAGCTTTAAAACCTCAAGCCTTGTGGTACCGCGATATAAAGGAACTTTCATGATCAAGCCTCTCCAGGCTAATGCATTTCGCTGGACTAAAGCTTTCATTAGAGAGGACGTTTCCCTTTCAGGTGGAGATTTCTTTCTTATGGCATAAAATCCATTCAGGTAAATATTAATAACTAGTGAAATCTCAATTCACAAGGGGAGCATAGACTTCTACTAAGACACCTAAAATTGATGCATTTGCAGCAAGTAGTTCAATTAAATAACATTGATGTGGTTGTTTCAATTGAACCGTGACACTTACCTTGCAGAAATGTATTAAAACGCTAATAGTTAACCATATCACGGGACAAAATATAATTGTTGATACAAACACAGCAAAATATGTTTTAAAACGTAATCCTTTCAAATTAAAGACTGGGGGACTGGGCACTCAAATGGCAGATGAAATTCAATGTAGATAAATGTAAAGTTATGCACTTCAGGGTAGCAAATGCACAAGCAACCTACACCCTAAACGGTAGTGAATTAGGGGTAACGACAAATGAGAAGGATTTGGGAATTGTTATCGACAACAAACTAGGCAACAATGTGCGATGTCAGTCTGCGGTTGCTAAGGCCAGTAAGGTATTGTCGTGTATAAAAAGGCATAAAGTCGCGGAATAAAGATATCATTTTGCCTCTGTATAAATCAATGGTAAGGCCGCACCTTGAGTATGCTGTGCAATTTTGGGCACCTTTTCTAAAGAAGGATATCATAGCACTAGAAAGGGTGCAGAGGCGGGCTACAAAATTAATAAAATGAATAGAGCACTATAGTTATGAAGAAAGGTTAACAAATTTAAATCTGTTTAGTTTAGAAAAACGTCGCCTCAGAGGGGATATGATAACGTTATATAAATATATTCGGGGCCAAAACAAACCATTGTGTGGAAATCTGTTCATAAACAGGACTATGCATAGGACACGGGTCACGCGTTTAGACGGAAGAAAGGAGATTTAGACTAAAGCAGAGGAAAGGGTTTTTTACAGTAAGGACAATAAGGATGTGGAATTCTCTGCCTGCAGAGGTAGTTTTATCAGAGTCGGTACAGACGTTTAAACTGCGACTGGATGGATACCTGGAAAAACATAATATTCGGGATATAATCTTTAATTATGGGGAAACAGCTTATTGATCCAAGGAGAAATCTGACTGCCATTTTGGGGTCAAGAAGGAATTTTTTCCCCTGGTTAGTGCAAAATTGGAAAGAGCGAAGCCAGGGTTTTTTGCCTTCTTTTGGATCAACAGCAACAAATTAACAGATATAGGAAAGGCTGAACTTGATGGACGCAGGTCTTTTTTCAGGTTATGTAACTATGAGCCCCCCCCTCCACTACTGATTGCCGCTCTAGAATTGGAATGTCTGTACAATCTATAATGAATAGGAAGCTAGAACAGGTGATAGAGTCACACAGACTGAATAAATGCAGGGTCAATACCATCCAACATCAAACATACAATAATTACATCCCACAAACCTACCACAGGTGTTTGTATCGAGAGGCTTCAACTCTCATATCTGCTCTGACTTAATGATATGTGTCCATCGTTATTGACACTTCTCTCACTGCTATATCACAGCTGGAATCCCTGCTTACATACAGGTGACTTCATTCAGAATATCTTTACCTTCTGACAAATCACAGAGAACAATTTAGCTGCTACCAGGTTACCGCACTGAAATGTGTGTGATGGGCTATTCAAAGGATAATATTTGATTCATTTTTAGGCCAGAAAGTCTATAAGTTTCCAGCTCTGCTGTCCGCAGTGATGAGTATCTGGAGTTGCTGGGATGAGGGGTCGTTGACTGGTCTGGGGGGGACCTGAATGTGGGCAGTTAGTGGGGGGATTCCGGTGTCGC
>VKOC01023631.1:0-18545 GCA_009364415.1 Spea multiplicata
TGTGTTTTTTTTCAATTTTTCACCATGTTTTTTTATTATTTTTATAGTAAATAAGATGATACGATCAAAATAATGGTATCTGAAGAAAGGCCATCTTGTCCCGAAAAAAACAATATATAACTTATGTGGGTACACTAAATGTGTGAGGAGAAAATTACAGCTGAACACAAGCACCACAAAAGTGTCAAAACAGCCTCCGTCCCACAGGGTACAAAATGAAAAATGAGCCTGGTCCTTAAGGGGTTAATGAGGAAATTAAATATTATGAAATGGTATACTTAGATAATTCTAACCCATTTTATATTTAATATATAACACCATTATAGCTGCTTATTAAATTGAAAGAACTGTAAAATGTAGGATTTTGGACACTTATATAAAAGTGACAAATATGTAAATGTCTATTTGTAAACAGTTTAAAAATAACCAAAATTATTGTGCTTTTTTTTCCCTAGAATGTGACTCGCCATATTATGTCTTTGGAAACATCTGCTTGTCTTATTGCCCTCCCAAATACTTCAAGGCTACAAACAAGGTGGAGTTGTCAGAAACTGAGAGCCTTGTCAATGTTTGTGCTGCTTGTCATCCGTCTTGCTACACCTGCAATGGAAATTCTGCCACAAACTGCACTGCCTGCTCACCATTCTCTACTTACGATGAAAAAGAAAACTCTTGCTCGCAACCTCACTTCCCAAGGGCAGATATTGGTACTGCCTCATCCATCCAAGTCCCTCGAACTGTAGCAATAGTATTGATAACAAGCGGGGCTATCATAACCTTGATGTGCATGTTGTCTTCTATTCCTTGGTTTTTAGGAAGGGCAACAGTGAACAGACCTCAGCCTCAGTTCTCTGGTGTGGAGATGCTTAATCTGTAGGCGCTAAATAAAAATGTGGAAGCCACACAGGAGGCAGAGTCTCAATTTCTTACTCCTGCACACATTGATGAGGGTAAAAATGAATATGCACAATGAGCAAATAAGTAATGTTTGTTGCCTGTTGGTCAAGCAACTGTGTAACATTTTCCAAATGTAAATAAAGTGCACTTATTTGTAAAGACCCAGATTGCTACTTTGTCTTCTTGTCGATTGGCTAAACATGAATTGATTGCATTGCTCTGAAAAAACCTTGTCTTATAATCGAGCAAATGCGGTATTTAAAATGCTAGTATTTTAACCATTTCTATGCACTAGTTCTACCACCAGCCTTTGTCAAACTTTATGGTAGTAAAAAACAAATTGTATTTTTTTCACACACGTTGTACTCCAGGTATAAATTTACAGCTCCTGGTATATGTCACTGCCAGTGCAGTTATATCCCACATGCATGGGTTTGTTAGGTTGTTCGAGGACTAAAAGGCCCTTTTTGAGAGGTGTGCATTTTTCAAATTGGAATTTTGACATGTCAAAAAGTCTGCCCACATATCCTATTTTGGGTATTTTTGAAGCCAGCCAATACAATTTACCCCATCAAACCAAATATTTTTGAAAACTAGACACCCCAAGGTATTTGAAATGCAATAATGGGCTAGAACACTCACATGAGTGGAGCCAATGTGACTGAATCAAACATCTGTTGGTGAAGATCAGATCTAGCCCATTACTTTTATTGCATTCATTTGTGTTGCACACAGGTTGCACTATTATTTTTATTTTATTTTTTTTATCTTTTATGTATATCCCGGATTCTGATTTGTTTTAACCCCAAAGGAGTAAGCTATATCTCCTTATTTGCGCCACTCACTGGGGTGGGTTACACCACCTCAATTCTCTTTAGCAATGCAAAATGTGTTTACAAAAAGAAAATCTGATTTTATTTTTTTTTTAAACCACCGAGTTTGGATAAGATTGGCAAAATACAAAATACTGTATTTGCTCGATTATAAGAAGAGTTTTTTTTTTCCAGAGCAAATGTACAATGTAAATTCAAGGTCGTCTTCTCTATTTGAGGTCTGATTAGGTCTGACTACAAGACTAAGATCCAGATCTCCCGCAGTGCTGCAAAAGACCTGAATCCGGTGGGCGTCTGTGCGATGCATGTAGACAACCTCCGCTACTGCTGGCACTTCTGCCAGGGCTTCTATGAGGGAGCACCGGCATCACATGGCCTTCCAGTGCTCATTCATAGAAGCCCCTAGCGGAAGTGCCAGCAGCAGCTCCTGTTGTCTGCATGCATCTCCTCCAGACCTCTACCGGCTGCCCCCACTAGACACCTACAGGAGGAGAAGTCTAAAGAAGCACTGGTAAGTTTGGGGGGGGGTAAGAGTGGCATATGGGGGGGGGGTTTAAAGGTTTTCTAGAGGCAGAGTAGCATATAGGGCTTAAAAAGAATGTCAGGAAGGCAGAGTGTGATATAGGGGGTTAAAAGGAATATCAGGGAGGCAGAGTGGCATGTAGGAGGTTAAAAGGAATATCAGGGAGGCAGAGTGGCATATAGGGGGTTAAAAGGTTGGCAAGTAAAAGGAGATAAAAACAAAAAATGCATTTTTCTGAATCATAGTTTTTATGAAATATGAAAAGATACTTTACATGTAAATTAATATTTCTTTTGGTGTCGTTTGTAAATTTTGCGCAGCACTTTATTTCTTTGCTCTGTCATAGAAGCCCTGGTGGAAGTGCAAAGTAATAGCGGAGGTTGTCTACGCGCATCGTACAGACATCCACAGGCTGCCAGACAGAAGGATCCAGGTCCCCTGCAGCGCTGCAAGGGATCTAGATCTTGGTCTTATAGTCATGCCTCTATTTGAGTTTGGATTATAAGATGACCTTGAATATAAGATAATGGGTATTTTTCAAAGCATTTGTTCGGCTCATCTTATATTTTAACAAATCGATAGTTGCAACCCTAATAAAATGTGTGAAATTTATATATTCAGATTAAATGATGAACTATTTGTATAAGAAAAGCCCTACTTGTCTTTAGAAACATACATATATTTTGTGTACGTAAGCTAAAAGAGAAAGATGGTTGAAGAAGAATATAGCAGACATGTTGAAAATGCTGTCGTCCTGGAGGGGTTGAAATTTTTATGAAATAGTATAATATGTAGTGTTCGTTGATGGCACTGTATTGGTCTTGAGAGAGTCTCTTTATTTGTGCTCATTCACCTAGGCTATATACCATATTTGCTGGAATATAAGATGACCCCCCAGCTATGCGAATCTGCCCCCAGATATGCCTTATATCCCCTTATATGCCGCTATGCCTCCCAGATATGCCTTTTAACCCCCTATATGCCACTATTACCGTCCCCCAACTTACCAGTGCTTCCCTAGACTTGTCCCCCGTGCTTCAGATTTCTTGGTGCTAGTGGGGAAGCCGGCGGAGACAACCTCCGCTGCTGCTACCAGCACTTCTGCCGGGGCTTCTATGAATGATGCCGGCACTCAGTCATAGAAGTGCCGGCAGCATCGGTTGTTTGCATGCATCTCACAGACTTCAACCAGCCGGAGAGGAGGATTCGGGTCTTGATCTTGTAGTCTTAGAGGAGGATCTGGTCTTGTAGTCGGACCTCTATTTGAGACGACCTTGAATATAAGATGAGGGGTATTTGCAATGAAAATTTTATAGCTCCAACAAAGTATACATACAACATACTTATGTTTAACATAAAGGGTTAGGGTGCCTGCTCCCAAGCTTGTGTGTGTGTGTATATATATATATATATAATTAGGGCTGCAACTAACGATTATTTTCATAATCTGATAAAAAAAAGCAATATGCAAATTTTATGTTTATTTAACGAGCAAACTGGGTATTAAAAACTAACAGAATAAAAAACTTAAAATGTACATTAACATGTGTCGTACGCTTTTATCTATCACAATGGCATTTCTCTAATCGCCTTCTTATTTTACTGAAATAAAGGCTATATTTTAAAAGAAACAAGGCCCCAAACACTATGTCTAAAACTAGGTTTTAAAACCTAAAAATGTTTTACTAGTAAATAAACTATTTCTTGTTTTTATTTGTCAACCTGCCCCCCATGTTATGCACATCTGACCCCAGGCTTGCCACATACCCCTATATGCCACTGTACCCCCCCAGATAAGCCACTCTGCCCCCTGATATAAATGAAATAGTGTCACACAAAAAACCTGACAAGTGACTTTCCTGCGCCTTCCCCCAACACCAGCTGCAACTTATTCGTGTGGTTTCCCCATCCACACACAATCTGCCCCTCTGATATGCTTCATACTCCCCTGATATGTCACTCTGCCCCCCCCGAAATGCCTTTTGCCCCCTCATACTCCACTCTGCCCGTGAATGTCTGCACAATGCACTTAGACAAACCTCTGCTGCTGGCCAGCACTTTTGCTGGAGCTTCTATGAGGGAGCACTGGAAGGTCATGTGACGCCAGCGCTCCGTCATAGAAGCCCCGGCGGAAATGGAGCACAGTAGCAGAGGTTGTCTGCGCACAATGCAAAGACGCCTACCGGCTGCCAAAGAGGGGAATCCGGGTCCCCTGCAGCACTGCGGGTGATCTGGGTCTAAGCGTTAGAAGTCTATATTTGAGCAATTGCCTCTGATAAAAACGTCATCTTATATTCGATAAAATCGATTCAACTAATCGATAATGAAAGATGTTGATAACGATTTTATTAATTAGTTGTTGCATATACATAGAGCATCTGATTTTTTTTCTTTTTGCCCTTTTAAGTTCTCGCAGACGCAAACTTTCCTGCAGCTTCCATAAGCCAAGCTGGACCTGAGCTTATCCGTGCTGATGGTAAGATGGCTTGGGCCAACAGCATACTTCCTTTCTTGATTAGGGAGAGTCAAATTTTTCTGTTCCTGATTTCTAGACGCTAGTTTTTAGTGAGTATGAGTGTTTAACCATGACATAAAACTCACAATAATTTACATTTTAAATTAGGGCACTAATGTGCACTTCATTTAATTGAAGGAATAGTGAATTCCAAAATAATTTAAATATTTGAAATACTTTATGAAAAACATTGACATTCTACTCAGCCTTCCTGCTCCTTACCATAAGAAACATTCTGTAGGGTTCGCTAAACCCTTCTCTCAGGCTGGTGCTGGCACAATAACCTGCCACCAGGACTCAGCACCAATGGTCCTAATGCCCTGCTCTTATAGTTTTACACTAAGGGATTAATGCAAAGATAATTATAACATGTTATCCTATGGTAAATTGGGCATTGAATGGTTTGCTTCTAGAGTGAAGAGTTGCAAAGTTGTTGATTGCTCAGTTTAGTAGAAATATGGAAGCCATTGACATCACCAGAACTATGGTGGTTAAAAATTGATTATTAATGTGATAAGTCTCACCATTTCCCTCCTTTACACAAACCAACTTCACTGCATCTTCCTTTCCATAATTCCATTTCTTTTCTTCCATCATTCAGTTTTCCTTCCTTCTTCCTTCAAGATCCTTATTGTAGTAAGTGTTACATTTTAGGTCCGGTTAAAGAAAACAAGGGTTTATAAAGGGCCGACCAAGGTGGGCGTTTGCATGAAGGAATGAGTTGGCCATCTTGGGTACATGAAGCCGTGTTTAAAGTATATATTGACAGCTAACCTTCCCCTGCAGAAGAGACTTTCTAAGCCTGGACCTAGTGAATAAGTTTAGTTGAAATGGCAGCTCTCCTGCAACGTTTCACTTCAGTTAATACACTACATGTTTTGTTTTTGTCATTATCAGGATTGAATATCCCTACACTGTTGGAAGCCATTCTTCATCTATTTCCATTGGATGCTTATGTTCCAAGTCCTGTAAGTCTTTTATGTGCTACAATTACACTTAACCAGCGATTTACTCTGTATAGTATATGTTGTATTGGGTAGGGCTTTTCCCCAAAAAAATTCTGTTAACTAAACTATGTATGTCTGCACATAAATCAGTTCGCAACCTAGTGGACAATAACAAAGATCTTCTGCGTTTTTTTAATTATTAGTTCACGGTTTCCCCATACATACAAGAGTCTTAATCAGTAGGCGATCGACAAAGGTTTGAATGCGTGATATTCTCTCTAATAAAATGGGTGTAGCCACAATGGTCCAAGTGAAGAATGGAGTCTTAAGTTCAAGCTGATACATTTTTGATGGGCTAAGATAGGAAAAATAAGTTGTAGTTATATAAAGTGTTGGAACCTCAGAGGTTTCTTCAGATGAAGAATCATCTTTTGTAGTTGCTTCATAGGCATCATACTGGTTTGACTGTTCATCATTGAATAGCCTCCTCTTAATATCAAACTTTAACTTATTATTATCTAATCTTCGTTCTTTAACAATCTTAGTGAATTGTAGTTCTTAATTATAGGCATAAATAACGCCCTGTGAGGCCGGTTGTTAACCTGGCCATTAGCATTTATAAGAAACACAGCTTTTTTTTACTATTTTTTAGTATTTATTTTAAATGTTGTAAGTGGTTGCATGTTCCTACTTTGATAGGCAGCTGTCATGGACCTTGTGGCGAGTGATAAGGAAAAAAGTTTGGACACACCGATATGGGAAAATTATCGGGTGCTGCTGGCCAAAGCGGGGTCCATGGTGAGTTGGCTTTTCCCCAAATATTTCTAAGGGTTCATATGAAATAAGGACATGCTATGAAGAAAAAAAAAAACAGGAAACAGTACTGTTATGTAAGGGATACTTTACACTGAGATAATATGCAGTGGGTGGTCATCCTTTTATCAAGCGTTTGAAACCCCTACATGCTCAGTTCTGTTTCCACAAAAAAGCAAAATCAATGTTATATCTTTATTTTGCTACATGGTGAAATATTAGAAGCAGCCCTGAGAGGGTGGTAGAGAAGTGGAACAGACATCCAGCAGACTAACGCATAACTAAAAACCACAGGACCCTGGTGTAAAAATTGCCCCAGGGCCCCCTCAACAGCCGGTCTATACCTTCTTTGCCACCTGCCCCACTTCCAACATGCAACATATGTAAACACAGACTTACTCATACTCACCAACACACACTCGTCACACACAAACAATTACACATCCAGGCTCTCACACACACATGTACACGTCAATGCTCACACACATATATATATATATACACACGCAAACACATTTACACATATACATCCCACCTGCCCCTGCTTACCTCTGTGTGCGCGCAGCCTTGGTTTCACCATGATCGGTCACTTGATGTAATGTGGGCCCCTTCAGGAGGGTGTTTTATCTCTGGATAAGTAAAGTAAAGTGCCAGGAAATAGATTACCAAAAACACGCATCCCAAGACAGGCTGTGCCACACCGACACCCAAACACACACACCAGGACAGGCTCTGCCTCATCAACACCCAGACACACAAAGGTTCTGCCGCACTGACACCCAGACACACATGCCAGGACACGTTCTGCAACACCCAAACATACACACCAGGACAGGCTCTGCCACACCAACACCCACACACACCAGGACAGGCTCTGCCACACTGACACTCACACACATATCCATTGATTTACTCATTCTCAAACATTCATTCACAGATAATCACTCATTCCCTCAATCACGCATACTAGTTCATACACCCTCCCCTTACCTGAACTGCAGATCTCCGGGTGCTGCTGCCCCCTCTGTGTTGTTTGCACTCTGTCCTCATTCTTCTATTCTTTCTTTCAATCTAGTTTCTTAAACTTACTTCCTTCAAATTATTTTGGATTTCTTCTGCTATTTTCAAATGACTTTTGTACTTTATTGGACAAAATATGCACTTTCCTGCTGCCTGTGAGAAAAGAATTAAGTTTAGTGTTGCATTTTAGTATTTAACCTTTAGAGTGGCGTTGAAGTCTTCGTATTAAGAATGAGAGCAGCATTATTGTTTCTTTAACAATACTTTGAGGCATTAAATCCCACCCTTCTTCCAGGCACCACTGCAGTTGGTAGAGAGGTTCCAGTTTTATGAAAGAGCCAAAAAAGCCTTTGCTGTGGTGGCAACTGGGTAAGTTCTTGGCCTTCTTGCTCCAGGCCAAAGGAAGTATGCTTTTCTTCTAGCACTCATAATGCATAGTTTATATACATGTTATATGTAAAATTTAGACCAGATCACCGAACCTGTAGCCTTCTACTGGGCTATAGTTCCCATGATCCAGCCTATGGATCTTATTTAGGGTCATGGGAATTTTGCCGACACCATGGACGCACACAAACTGAAATGTCCTCTAATATTTATTGCCAGTATTGCAATAATTTGCATAATATGTGTTCAATCTGCAACATATTAAACTTTGGTATGTTTTCTAGTTTTTGTTATTATAGCCGATAAAGAATCAAGTTGACACAAAATATTGCAATGACAGCCTCAAAGTCAGCAGATAAAGGATGCCAACCCCCATTATATAGCACTGCATCTAATGCTCAAGTAGAAAAATGTTTTTTTTCCATAGTACTTCTATCCTCTCATCTTCATCTAACGATGTTTTTGCAGATCATTCTTGTGATATATTCCAATAACTTCTGCACTCCACGGTCCCAGCGTATGATTCACAAACCCTGGTGCTAAATGCCAATAATGTATATAAACCCAAATAAATACACACACAAGGATTTCTTCAAATAATCAAAGAAGTGATTTATTACATTCTGTTGACTGAAATGTCTATGTAATAAACCACTTCTTTGATTATTTGATGAAATCCCTATGAATGTTTATTTATTTGGATATATATAATAAAGGACTTATTTTTCCTTGTTTCACAACATAATGACAAATTATTCAATTAGTGGAGAATTGAATGTTGTATTGATGTAGTATATTACTAAGAATGCAAAAGTATTTGACTTTTTGGGAAAAAGGTATATTTGAAATGTTTATCAGTTATAATTTTAGATCTGGTTTAAGGTTCTTTTATTTCAAGCACTATATGTAAACATGGTAGGAACCTATTAAGAGAAAAAAAAGCACATGTTCGTTGAGCTTTAAACTGCTGGCGAAACTGGATTTGTTACTTTTCTTGAATTTTCCATTCTTATGTACTAACTCAAACCTCTATATACTGCTGTTAACAAATTCAAATGAAACCCAGTAAATATGTAGACTATTAGATATTGTGTTTTATGTGTAAACCACAGGAGCAGCCGGCATGGCTGCATGTTCTCAGGATCTGCATAATTATTCCTCCCCGTTTAATTAATAAAATCTTCTTTATTGTTAAGTTATTCATTGATTCAGACAGTCTTTATAAATGTGGGGGAGGAGAAGAGAGAACATCTGGGCAGCTAATTGATTAGATAATGCTAGTTGTGCCACACTCTGCCGTAGATCCCACTAAAGTTAACTTGTAAACCAAATATCTACAGAAAAAAAAATGGAAATTTTTTACTCACCGTAAATTTCTTTTTCCTTAATACAGTGGCAGTACGACTGGGTAGTGTTCTCTCCTGTGGACAAGATGCTTAAAAGAATAGAAAGGGTTAAGTCACGGAGAACTCCTCCTACTTACCCATAAAACCCGGCTTCCCCTGAACAGCCCCAGTATGTAACAAGAACACAAAACGGCTTGCAAAAATAATTTATTAGGAATAAAGGGAGGGAAATCCGTACTGCCACTGTATTAAGGAAAAAGAAATTTACGGTGAGTAAAAAATTTCCATTTTTCCTGTCATACAGTGGCAGTACGACTGGGATGTAACAAGATCCCGTAAAAGGGGAGGGCAATAAATTCCTCAGGAACAACAGCTTGGAGCACCTTATGCCCAAAATCCGCTGCTGAGGAAGAGAAGGCGTCTAGCCGGTAGCGAGGAACGAATGTATTGAAAGACGACCACGCAGCTGCTCTGCAAATATCCTCTGTGAAGCGGAAGCCTTCTCAGCCCAAAAGGCAGACACGGCCCTGGTTGAGTGGGCCGTGAACGGAGATAACAAAGGTAGGTCAGAGACATGGTAGCCCATGTGAATAGTTTCCGTGATCCATCTTGATAAGGAAGCCTTAGTGGCAGCCTTACCCGCCGAAGACCATACCAAGAAACAAAAAGCTGGTCGGTGGAACGGAAGGAGGAAGTCCTAGCAATATATAACTCTAGTGCTTACTAACATCCAACATAAGCCACTTCGCTTCATCCGGGGAAGGAGACAGAAAAAACGATGGAAGCACCAAGGGCTGATAATAGGGGACTTTGACAAAACCTTCGGAAGAAAGGAGGGATGTAGGTGGAGAACAACTTCATCCTGATGGAAGATGGTAAACTTGTTCGAGGATGAAAGGACTTGGATTTCACCAAGAACAGTCTTTAAAGAGAGGAGTTACAACGACACTTGTTCCAAAGTTTCAAACGGAGCAGAGCAAAGGGCGTTAAGAACAACGGCAAGATCCCAGGATGGGAAGTAAGTCCTTCTCTGAGGACGTTGAATTGCAATGGCCTTGAAAAAAACATCTAACCAGTACACGAGAAGCCAGGTCTTCAAGAAAAAAATGATAGATAGAGCCGATATCTGACCATATAGAGTAAAGACACTAAGGCCCGAAGAAAAAACACCTTTTAAAAACATCAAATGGAGCTGATGGAAGGAGGAAAAACCGAAACATCCCTAGCAGGAATTTCTTCCAGACCCGAAAATACATTTTTGAAGTAGAGCCCCTGACAGATCGTAACAGCAAGTCAGAAAGATCCTCCGTAACACCCTGACCACGAAGAATCATCCTTGCAGTAGCCAGGCCGTCAACTTGAATATCCGGAGATGATCTGGAAGAAGATTGCCGCCG
Source organism: Spea multiplicata (assembly GCA_009364415.1). Classification (NCBI taxonomy): domain Eukaryota; kingdom Metazoa; phylum Chordata; class Amphibia; order Anura; family Pelobatidae; genus Spea; species Spea multiplicata. The sequence continues at coordinate 10,679 of VKOC01023631.1, forward strand.
TCCAACAATTGACCAGAGGGAGGCAGTTCCCAATACATTAGACTCAGTTGACTTAGGAGGGAGAACCAACTACGGTTCTGCCAGTAAGGGATAACTGCTAATACCCGAGCCCCGTCCGAACGAATCTTCTGGAGGACACAGGGAATTAATGCGACAGGCGGAAACACGTATCCCAGATGGAAGTTCCACTTGGACAGACCGTCCAGGAAGTCGGCAAAACCTGCCTGTTGATTGAGGCAAAATCGGTACCTTCCTGTTTCGCCTGGAGGTCATCAAATCTATATCCAGAAGGCCAAATCTTGAAACCAGGGAGGAGAAGGTTCTTTCGGTCAAGGACCACTCTGCTTGAGACCATCTTAGCCTGCTTAGATCGTCTGCAATGAAATTATCGCAGCCTCTTATGTGGGTGCCGAAAAGTCTTCCTGATGAAGCTGGGCCCAACTCATTATGGGCGAACAAAGGAACTTGCGGGCTCCTTACTCGTGTACCCCCACATATGTTTCCAGATGCAACCGATGTAGCGTTGTCCGACTGAGTCTTCACAGAACGACCTTCCAATCGGGGCCCGAAGGCTACTTGTGCTTTAAGAACCGCTAAGAAGCAAATCTTCCGAAGAGCAGATTCCTTGGCTGAAGTGATAACTTAAATGGGCGCCCCAACCGATACCGGAAGCATCCGTGGTGAGAGTTATCCAATTGCGAGGACGAAAAGAAAGGCCTTGTGAAAGATGACGAGAGGTCCTCCACCCGGAAAGTTGGGATAAGACCTGACTCGAGATAGTTATGTCCCGGTCTAGGTCATCCTCACGCCTGGACCAACCCTAAAGAATATGCCACTGAAGGGGGACGTAGTCGAGATCTTGCCCACCTGACTGCTGGGATGCGCTCATGGCCTTCCTGATAGAGCAAGTCGGATGCAATTGAAGCGATCTGACCTCTCATGATTTTCCCAATCTTTTCGGAAGGAAGAAATATACGTTGGGAAATCGAATCCGCCTCTAGGCCTAGGAATTGGATCCTGGTGGAAGGTCTGAGGTAGGATTTGCTGCGGTCGATAATCCAGCCGTGCACTTCCAGAAATCGCATTGTGGTGACCAGATCCGCCACGGAGCTCCCTTGAAGATTCGGCCACGATGAGCCAGTCGTCCAGGTAAGGAACGATGGAAATCTTTTTTTCTCTTAGAGAAGCCGTCAAGGGACACCAAATCTTTGTGAAGATTCTTGGGGCCGACGACCGACCGACCGAATGGAAGGGCCTTAAACTGGTAATGAACTTTTCCTTTATACGGGTTGCAAACTTGAGAAACGTCTGGAAATCTCTGCAATTGGGACGTGAAGGTAAGCGTCCTTCAGGTCCAAAGCAGCCATGACTTCTCCCTTCTGAAGAAAGTAGGTGACTGAAGAAATTTCTCCATACGAAAGTGGCGATACTGGATGCAGCTGTTGACTCTTTTAGATCCAAAACTGGTCGAAAGGATCCGTCCGGCTTTGGGACTAGAAACAGTCTGGAATAGACTCCTTGGAAGCGTTGAGAAATCTGAACTCTCTCTATAAACCCTTTTGATAGGCTCGCCGAATGTAGAGCTACATATTTCACCGAGGAAGGATATGAAGAGATCGGGAACTGAATTCTGGGAAGGGAGAAGAGACCGATCCTGTACCCCTCTGAAACGAGTTTCCGAATCCAACTGTTGTGTATAGTCTGTTCCCAAATATGCTTGAACTGCTGCAGAGTTCTTCCCACTTTGTCAGAACTTTCTTTTCTCTTCGTAGAAATTCCAAAAATTCTGCGATTTGGAAGACGTCGGGAAAGGCCTGGTTGTCTTGTACGGATATCTCCTATTCCATCTAAGACATCTATCCCGAGGAAGAGCCTTCTTGGTCTCCGACATTTGTCTGAAAAAATCTTCCAATGGTGCTCCGAACAATTTATCAAAAGATAAGTCACATAGAGATGCTTTGGAGGCAGAATCCGCCGTCCAGGATCTCAACCATAAGGCTCTACGAGCCACAGACGGTAACCCCATATTCTTAGCGGATATCTTCATCAACTCTTGAGAGGAATCTGTAAGAACAACTGTTGGAAAATCGCAAATTTTTTAGTAGTCTGGAGATTTCGGAATCTTGATCATCCGGCAAACAGTCTTCCAGGGCCTGTATCCAACAACTCTGTGCTCTAGACACTGCTGTACTGGCCACTGCTGCTCAGCAGCAAGAAGTCTCGACTCTTCTATGCATTGAGTCCTTCAGACCTGAGACACCTCCAATGGGAATGGTCGTATTTTTCGACAGCTGGGCTATGTGGACATCCACCTTGGGGGGGGTTCATCCCAATGCTCTTCACTTTGGAGTATTTCCATTCTCTTTCCATTAGCTGTCTTAACTTGGGAAGTATAGGAAAACCCTTGATTTTATCCAGCTCTTTGTCTGATAACATGCGAGTCACCTCCTTAGTGAATCTGCGAAGCTCCTGGGGAGGAAAAACCACTTCGTCCTCAGAACTGAACGAGGTAGAGGAGTACGAAGATTGCAAAATTTCTCCTGATGAGAGATCTGATCTGGAGGAAGACCGGGATCTCCTGCGTTTACGGGCAGATTTACCTGGAACCCTTGACTGAGCTTGAGCCGCAGAGACCTGGATGCTAGGTTTTCCTGAAACCATCCCAGGAAGGATTGCAAGTCCTGTGTTTGTCTTTAGTGAGTTGCTCTGCCCAGCAGGCATTACACATCTTTTTCCCGGCGTATAGTGGCAGTACCAGAGGGGTTTGCTCTTTCGCCGGGACAAACACTAAAAGAAAACGAAGAGTTAAACTCTGCCCCCCCCTTACCCTATAACCGCCCGTACCGGCAAGGAGAATCAGTTCTTTTTTGTCCCGCAGGGACGAACACTTGGAGCTCCGGCTTCTCCGGTTGAAGATTTCAGCCGGCACACGGGTTGTGCCGGCCAAGAGGGGTCAGGCAGTTCGTTCGCTCCCCGGGTGGGAGCTCGGCTGCCGCTCAGCTACTCCGCGTTACAGACAGGTTCTGTAGCGGAGCTTTTACAACGTCCAGGGGAGGAGCATGCACAGTTCGGTGGAACGCACGCCCGGGTGGCTATGCGTTCCACTGATGATCCGGCCGTGCTACAACGCATGCGCGGTTCGGATCATCCGGATTTTGGCGCCAGATTCAAAATTTGGCTGCCTATAAATACTGTGCAAACCTGTCTGACCACAAGAGTGTGTGTCAGGACAGGTTTTTGCCGTGCTGTTTGACCCCCACACTGTTTTTTTGGTGATCTTGATATTGATACACCAAAAATTATGTTAACCCCTTCGTCTCCAGAGAAGGACAAAATGCCTTCTGCTCCTCCCAAAAAGGCTTCATGTAAGTCTAAACATTTGGCGTGCCTTGAATGTAATACTCCTCTCCCAGACGGCTACAAGAGGAAGACATGCCAGCAGTGTTTAGCAGATATCCTGGCTAAAGAGAAACAGAAGGATATGCAGTCTTTTCTATCCTGGTTCCAGGATAATTTGTCACAAACATTCCAAGCTTTTAAGGAGGCAGCCAAGCCAACAGTATATGACAAGCCATGTAAGAAACGCAGGAGAGATAGTCCATCTACTTCGGAATTGTCATCTGGGGAATGTTCTCGTTCATCTAGGGATGTATCCAGTTCGGAAGAATCTGAATCAGAGTCCAGTTTTCCCCCTCAAGAGCTGGGAAAATTCATTAAAGAAGTTAATCATGTTTTACTGAATCCAGACACTAAGAAAAAGGGTTTTCCTGTTTTGCCTCATCTTCTGGAATTTGTACAGCGTGAATGGAAGCATCCAAGTAAGCGAGCTTTTGTTTCTAAGCACTTCAAACAACTGTTTAAGCTTCAAGATGACAGCATATGGGAAGAGCTTCCTAAAGTTGATGTCCAGGTCGCGCAGTTGTCTAAAAAAACTACATTGCCAATTGGAGAAGTTTCCGGTCTTAAAGACACCATGGACAAGAGAGCAGAGACTGCTAATAGAAGAATCTTCCAAGCAGCAGGACTTCAAAGTAAAGCAGCATCAGCTGGAGCAGCGGTAGCGAGAGCTCAAGGCTTATGGCTCCAGAAATTAGTAAACCACGTTCTGGAGGATGCAGATAAGGATCTTTCTCAACTCCTTAAAAATTTGAAACTCTCTAATGATTTTTTGATTGATACGGTAGAAGAATTAGTCAAGCTTTCCGCCCGTAATATGGGTCTGTCTACGGTTGCCAGGAGAGCAGTTTGGCTTAGATCCTGGAACGCTGATTCGGCATCTAAATCTTCTCTGTGTGATTTACCATTTGAGAAAAAGCTTTTTGGGTCTCCTCTGGAAGAGCTTTTGAGACAGATGTCAGACACCAAGAAAGCGCTGCCTCAAGATATTAAGCCTAAATGGAACCGCAGGTATCCCTTTAATAGACAGAGATATTCCAGACCATCGGATAAGTCTTCCTTTCGGAAACAAAATAAAGACACCAGATTTCACCCTAAAGGAGCCAGACAAGATAGGTCAAGACGGTTCTGACAAAGTAGGAGGACGCCTTCGGATGTTTCGGGATACATGGTTCCAGACTACCAGCAACCCTTGGATCCGTCGGATCATTTCAGAAGGCTACACCATAATGTTTTGCAGACCTCCACACAATGTTTTTTTAGTCTCCTCTTACCCGTCAGTAACCAAGAATACGGCATTAATTACGGCAGCGTCAAAACTCCTCAGACAGGGAGTGATAGAAAATGTTCCAAAGTCTCAGTTTTTTCAGGGGGTTTATTCCCGGTTGTTCCTAGTCCCGAAACCAGGTGGCACCTTTCGTCCAGTATTGGATTTAAAGTTCGTCAACCAACACATTCCTTACCAACACTTCCGTATGGAGACCATCTCTTCAGTTACCCAGATGATTCAGAGAGGGGATTATATGGCTTCCCTAGACCTTCAGGATGCTTACCTTCATGTGCCTATAGCCGTAAAGTCAAGAAGATTTTTAAGATTTGCAGTGAACACAAGCCGAGGTCTCCTTCACTTTCAATTCAAAGCGCTACCCTTCGGCCTTTCCACTGCCCCAAGAGTCTTTACCAAGATTCTCACCCCTTTGGCGGCAGAATTAAGATTAAAGGGAATATCGGTGGTCCCTTACCTGGACGACTGGTTGATAAAAGCCTCATCAGCTTCACAACTCTTAATAGATCTTCAAGTGACAATCAATCTGCTCAAAAACCATGGTTGGCTTCTGAATGTGGCGAAATCAAACTTAATTCCAACAACGGAGATCAAGTTTCTAGGGTTTCAGGTAAACTCAAGGTCTCTTCCTCTTTTTCTTCCGAAAGACAAAGCCACACGCATTCGGCTAAAAGTCACGGATCTCCAAGCATATCCCATATGCTCCATCAGAAAGGTTATGAGCATTTTGGGACTTATGACTTCCACCATGCCGGCAGTAGCCTGGGCACAGGCAAGAATGAGGCCTCTACAATGGCACATCCTGTCCCACTGGTCCAGAAAAGACAAGGATCTAGACAAAGAGATTTTGATATCTCAAGAAGTGTTGCGACAACTAGAGTGGTGGAAGATCAAGAAATATTTGACAAGCGGTCTGTCATTCCAGCCCAAGCAGTGGCTGGTAGTTACCACAGATGCATCCCAGACTGGTTGGGGAGCTCATTTCCAATCTCACTCAGCACAAGGAGAGTGGTCAACGCAGGAAGCTCGTCAATCTTCAAACTTCAGGGCCCTAGTATCCTTCAAGCCATGGATAGTAGGCAGATCAGTGAAGATTCAATCGGACAACGCCACAACAGTGGCTTATATAAACAGACAAGGAGGTACGAGAGTTGCCAGTCTTCAAACTTTATGCACCGACATCATGCGATGGGCACAAAAGCATCTGGAAGCTATCTCTGCGGTTCACATCAGAGGTCAGTACAATGTTCTAGCAGACGACCTCAGCAGAAACAGATACTCAAGCAGAATGGTCTCTTCATCCGACTATGTTTCAAAAATTGGTGGCATTAGTGGGCTTGCCAGAAGTGGATCTTATGGCAACAAGACTGAACCGAAAGGTCCCTCTTTTTGCTTCCCTGTACAATATGGATTACCCACCCTTCCTGGATGGATTGGGGATCAAGTGGCAATTCAACCTGGCCTACATCTTCCCTCCGGTGGCGATGATTCCCCGAGTCTTGCTCAAAGTCAAGATGGACAAGGCAAGAGTACTAGCAGTTCTCCCGTTTTGGCCAAACCGGAGCTGGTTTTCGGATCTGTGCCAGCTGGCAGTAGCTTATTGGGAGCTTCCGTTATCCTCAGTAGTTTTGGAAACGAAAGGAATACCCCTTCACATCCTTCGAATGTACAGACTGACGGCCTGGCTGCTGCAAGGCTAATCCTGAAAAATCAAGGTATAGAACCTATTATGACTGATCTCCTCTTGAATTCGGTGAGACGGTCTACATCAAGAATTTATCTGAGAACATGGAGAAAATTTTTGGAATGGTGTCAGTCTCTAGATCTACAGTCTTCCCCTCCGTCCATTCCAGTCATTTTGCGCTTCTTGCATATGGGATTTACAGCAGGCCTCAAAGTCTCTACTCTTAAAGGTCAAGTGTCTGCTCTCAGTCATTTCCTGCTACTCGATCTGGCGTCAGATCGCTTAATTCGGAGATTTTTTAAGGCCATCACAATTAAAAGACCTCCGGTTAGATCATTTTTTCCACCATGGGATCTTACCATGGTACTCAAAGCTCTGTGTTTATCTCCGTTTGAACCTCTCCAGAAAGTGTCACTAAAATTCCTCTCCCTAAAGACAGCATTTTTAGTGGCTATCACGTCGGCACGGCGCATTGGGGAACTCCAGGCGCTCTCAGCCTCTAAGGAATTTCTAGTTTTTCATCAAGATAAAGTGGACATGTATCCCAGACCGTCATTTCTGCCTAAAGTGTTATCCCAGGTCGATATTAACCAGCCTATTATCCTGCCTACTTTTTATCCGGATCCTACAACACCAGAAGAAAATGAATGGCACTCGTTGGATGTTAAAAGAGCTCTTACCATATATTTGGAACGTACCTCTTCTTTTCGTTCATCTGACCACCTGTTTCTACAGTTCCAGGGAAGGTCTTCAGGGCAAGCAGTGTCAAAATCTACGTTATCCAGATGGCTCACAGATACCATCCGTCTGGCATACGACTCCTGTGGGGCCACAGTTCCTCCTCAGATTACAGCTCACTCTACGAGAGCCGTCTCAGTCTCCTGGGCCTCCAGTCTCTCCGGAGGACATTTGTAAAGCAGCAACGTGGTCCTCATGGAATACCTTTATCAAACATTATAGACTGGACATTTCCTCTGCTTCAGCGGCTGAGTTTGGACGTCAGGTCCTTCACGCAGTCAAACTCTAACTCCCTCCCCTTTTATTGAGGGGGATCTTGCTACATCCCTCTGGTACTGCTGCTATACGCCGGGAAAAACAGTAATTTTACTCACCGTAAATTCTCTTTTCCCCAAGTATATCTCCCTCCCAATTTGGTATTAATACAGATAATTGTTTTCCATCCTTTGGTCCTCTTGTAAGTTAACTGATTCTCCTTGCCGGTACGGGCGGTTATAGGGTAAGGGGTGGGGCGGAGTTTAACTCTTCGTTTTCTTTTAGTGTTTGTCCCGGCGAAAGAGCAAACCCTTCTGGTACTGCCACTATACTTGGGAAAAGAGAATTTACGGCGAGTAAAATTACTGTTTTTTCTGCATCCATCTGGCAGAGGAGTAGCACACTCAGAGCAAGCCACATGCTTGATTTAAAAGTGTACTTCTAGGAATAGGAGCAGATTTCTTGTCTTTATATCCAGGTGAAACCGGACTAGACATCTGGGTAAAGAC
>VKOC01023632.1:0-37320 GCA_009364415.1 Spea multiplicata
AGAGACAGGGTGCAGCCCGCGTAAGATCGGCAGCCAAGGCAACCGATCTTACGCGGGCCGCACCTCGAGCCCTGCTACTTACCTGTGGGAGGGTCTTCTGCGCTTCATAGAGGAAGCGGAAGCCAGAAGAGAAGGCAGAGGGAGGCCGGGCTCCCTGCTGAGGTCTGTGAGCGGCATCGAGGAGCTGCAGTGCAGGTAAGGGGGTGGGGAGGGTGCTTAAATGAGTTTGTATGAGTGTAAGTGCTGGAACCTAGGCATGATGGGACTGTGATTGCTGCTAGCAATCACACTCCTATCATGCCAAGTCAGCCAGTACATGCTGGGGGGGCAGCTAGCTAGGTTTCAGCATGTACTGGCTGACTTGGCATGATAGGAGTGTGATTGCTAACAGCAATCACAGTCTCATCATGCCTAGGTTCCAGCATTTACTGGTTGGATGTGTAAGTGCTGGAACCTAGGCATGATGGGAGTTTGATTGCTGTTAGCAATCACACTCCTATCATGCCAAGTCAGCCAGTACATGCTGGGGGCAGCTAGCTAGGTTTCAGCATGTACTGGCTGACTTGGCATGATAGGAGTGTGATTGCTAACAGCAATCACAGTCCCATCATGCCTAGGTTACAGCACTTACACATCCATCCAGTAAATGCTGGAACCTAGGCATGATGGGACTCTGCGTGCTGTGATTGCTGTTAGCAATCACACTCCTATCATGCCAAGTCAGCCAGTACAAGCTGAAACCTAGCTAGCTGCCCCCTTGTGTATTGATGCTGCCAGCAGTATGGGGTCTGTACCAGCATGTAGTGGCTGACTTGGCATGATAGGAGTGTGATTGCTAACAGCAATCAAAGTCCCATCATGCCTAGGTTCCAGCACTTACTGGATGGATGTGTAAGTGATGGAACCTAGGCATGATGGGACTTTGATTGCTTTTAGCAATCACACTCCTATCATGCCAAGTCAGCCAGTACACGCTGAAACCTAGCTAGCTGCCCCCCTTGTGTATTGATGCTGCCAGCAGTATGGGGTCTGCACATCACTTACAGCCACCCTGTACCAGCATGTACTGGCTGACCTGGCATGATAGGAGTGTGATTGCTAACAGCAATCACAGCAAGCACAGTCCCATCATGCCTAGGTACCAGCATTTACTGGTTGCCTGGGTATGATAAGAGTGTGATTGCTGTGTGGGCAGTGTGGACGCAACCTGTGTTCTATGCCTGTAATTTAGGGGTTTTTTAAATATACCTTTTAATGACGTGTTTTTATATGAATTCCAATTGATCTATACCTGCAAAGCTGGGTTTTTGCGTTATTCTGTAGAGCCGTATCTATATATTTCCATACATTATTTATGTGTACCTGCAAATACAGGGTTAATATGTCTTATTCAGCTGATTAATACCTGCAATGCTGTTTCCATGTATTTTTTTGATCTATACCTGCAATGCTACGTTTTATATATTACTATTATTGTATACCTGCGAATACAGGATTTGTATGTCTGATTCTGTTTATTTGATATATACCTTCAGTGCTGAGATCACAAGTGAATATCAGTTGATCTATACATGTAAAGCTTGGTTTGTGTGTTAATGTGTTGATCTATACCTGCGATCAGCAACTGGGGCTAATATTAATATATATGGGCAGCAGGGGCATCAATACACAAGGGGCAAAAACACTAAGGGGGATATAAACGACAATGCAGTGTGAAAAATCCATCCTGATGTAGATGTCTGTGACATCTACATGTCCTGGTGTGTGTATAGGTGTTGGTGTGGCAGAGCCTGTCCTGGTGTGTGTATAGGTGTTGGTGTGGCAGAGCCTGTCCTGGTGTGTGTGTTCAGTTGTCAGTGTGGCAGAGCCTGTCCTAGGGTGTGTGTTTGGGTGTCAGTGTGTCAGGGCCTGTCCTGGTGTGTGTGTGTGTCTGTGTGACAGAGCCTGTCCTGGTGTGTGTCTGTGTGACAGAGCCTGTCCTGGTGTGTGTGTGTTTGGTTGTCGGTGTGGCAGAGCCTGTCCTGATGTGTGTGTGTCTGGGTCTCGGTGTGACAGAGCCTGTGTTGGAATGTGTGCCCTCCTGAAGTTGTAGTGACTTCAGGGGACAAAACGTTCAAAACGACAAAACGTTCAAGGCCCTGAAATCATTTAGTGGAAAAGTTATTTATTCTGTTATAATATTTATTTCAAGGATTAGTCGCACTCAGTTGTGGCTTCAGGCTTCCCGTGTTGAATGACCAAGTATTATTTTAGCCCAATAACAAAAGTATAATTCCATAGCACATTACTTTTGGAAATTATGAATGCCCCCCCAGTTTGACTGTGGTATCTTGTGTGCCCCCCCTATATATTGTTTCTAGAGTCGCCACTGCAGCCAGTACTTAGAAAGTTCACTGGTGTTGACCAATTTAAGTACATAGAGCATTGAACAGTTCAGCTCTCCCGCATATACCTAGGTTAGTAAGTACACCCCTAAGACACTACAATTAAGTTGCTTTCCCAATTTAAGTTTCTAAATAATGAAAAAAATGATATCACAAGAAGCAACACAAAGGCATTTTTTCTTAGTAGAACCTTGTCTCAAAATAGCTGGGCATGAACCATTAATCAGTTACCAGTAATACACAGGCAACAAGAGTTTAGTTCAAAGTCTCACTCACATCTTCACACCTGGTTAAAAAAACATCTTAATAAAGAGAGGAATCGTGTCTAACTAAAGTTGGAAATTATAACATTATAATTATTTGTGTTTTCTCCTTCATTGATCGTGTTCATAACTTGGTATCATGCAGGTAGATAAACTGAGGTGGCATTTCCTTACTTTCTTTTCAACCAAGATCAGGCAGGGAGAATATCTAGAAATTTCCCATCCTGAATTGCTAAGAACACTAATTGGTATCTGCAACAGGAGAAATTGAGAGAGGCCAAGTCAGTGGTGGTCAATGCAACTTGTTTGAAGCTCTTGGTAAATATGATGAGTGTACCTTCCTGACATGCTAATTGGCACTGGCAATGGTTAATTACTCACTTTCTTGGTGAAGAAAATAGATTAGGTTAGTATCCGGTTTAGTTACAGCTGTGGCCTGCTCCTAAAAGGACTATGTTATGGTAATTGGGAGAGACTGAGCCAGCAGGGACTTATGGCACACTGGTTTGGAGCTCTTGGTGTATTCGTCGGGTCAGCTGCCTGGTGTGTTAGATCAACGGTCAGCTACCAGATGGTTTATGTCCTCAAGTTTGCCTGGTGGTGGTGAAAACTCGATGATTATATCATCGAGTTTTCACCAACACTACCAGACATCCTTGGTATGGAATACATACATTTTCAGCGCAGCATTTAAATCAAGCAGGTGAACTTTATCACCTTTACAGATGTTATATTGAGGAAATTAAATAAATTAATGATTTCAGGGCTGTAGAGAATTAAAAACTAGAAAAGCAAATTTACCCAAATCCAGTCACTTATTAACATTTTGTGTTGGTCTGGGCCTGAGCAAGTGTTTTATATGTGCTTAATGGGATATTAGGGACAATGGGACATTAAATTAACCTAGAGGTTGTGTATAATAATACCTCTCTTTTACTTACTCCCTGTAGTTCAAGTATAGATGAAATAAACAACACATGGAAACAACACGTGCAACTTATGAAGACATAAAAACTGTGTATTTGCAGGTATACATAAATAATGTATGGAAACATAGCATTGCAGGTATAAATCAACAGAACACACAAACCCAGCATTGCAGTTATAGATCAACTGGAAATAACATGTAGACGCAGCACTGAAGGTATAGATCGAATAAACAACACATGGAAACAGCATTTCAGGTATTGATCAACTGAATAAGACATACAAACTCTGCATTTGCAGGTATACATAAATAATATATGGAAACATAGCATAGCAGGTATAGATCAACAGAATAACCCTGGCTTTGCAGGTATAGATCAACTGGAATTCACATAAAAGGTAAAAACGCAGCATTAAAGGTTTAGGTAAAACCCCCTAAATTACAAGCATAGATCACTGGTTGCACACCCTTAAGGCCAGCCCCGGTGTCCACACTACCCACATAGAACCTGACCAGAACCCAAATTACACACACATAGGACATGCCATCTTTGTCGCCAAACAGCCCAGCATGAGTCAACATTGTCGGGCATATGACATCTTTGTTACAGTCACTCACTAATTCACTTTCATGCACACAATTCATTCATTTATTCTTTCACAAAAAATATTTACACATATTCATTAATGCATTCTCACAAATTAATTAATTCTCTCACTCATTCACACAATTCAGCCACACATTAATCCATTCATTCACTCTCTCATTCCGACTCTTTATTTCAATATTCTTGCTACCCTCCTTTCTCACTATCTACCCCCCTCTCATGATCTACCCCATCGCCCTCCCTTCTCCCTATCTACCCACTCTCCCTCCCTTCTCACTATCCACCCCTTCTCACTCCCTTCTTCCTATCTACCCCCTCCTAACTATCTACCACCTCCCCCCATCTCACTCCCTTCTCCCTATCTACCCCTTCTCACTATCTACCCTCTCTTCCCCTTTGAAGTTCACTTACCTTGTAGAAGTCCTGCGGTCTGGGTCTCAGTGCCGGCATTTCATGCTGAGCCCCGGAATATGACATCATGTTCCGTTGCTTAGCATGAAATGCCGGCACCACGACCCAGACAGAGGCCTCGCGGAGGAGAGTGAGAGGCGCAACGAACGGTTGCCGAGAACGTATTCCTGAGCAACTGCTCAGCGCCTCTCTCTCTCCTCCGCCGCTGCACAAAAAAAGATGGTGCTTCAATTGGGGGACACACAGGGACACAGCATGATTGCCGACCACACTGGTGCAGCTCATAGAGAGCATAAGCACATAGTGAGCCTGATATATGTTAAACAGCATAAATCCTATTATTATATAGTTGTACTGGTTGTACTGCATAACTCCCATAACCGTCTGGCTATATTGAGCTAGAGACTGACAGTAGTACAGCATAACTCCAATCATCATATACTGAGCTAGGCACTGATCGTTGTGCACCATAGCTGTCATCACTATATGCTGAGTCAGACATTGACCGTTGTACACTATAACGCCCATCAATATATATACTGATGATGATGTCCAGCCCTACTGCTTACTGCTCCTGTTGCTGTGCTGCCCATATCTTACATTCCTTACTCTGGGGTTAAAATACATTAATTTGGGGGAAATTCAGTCCTATACCAAGTGGCTGGGTGTGTCTATGTGCCAGTGCCTGGCCTATACCTTGCCTCTGTATCTCAATGCTTTTCCTTACTCGGAGGCATACATTTTTAATGTTTCTGATATTGAGGGGGGTTTAGTATTGTTGCTAGATGTGTCTGTCTACCAGTGCCTGGCCTTTATCCGGCCCCTGTGCTTCAATGCCCTTCCTTAATCCGGGGATCGATTCTTGTTCTTTTTTATAATATGAAGGGATTCAGTTTCACTGTCAACGCACATATCCTAGGACCCTACTAGCCTGCACTAAAAAAAATGTACTATAAAACTAAATTTGCCATCGGTCTGTGGTACGTGGTTAACAATCTTTATTCTGTGAAGTATGGCAATGGAATTGTTAAAACTGGATAGGAACTTTTAGAAAGGTGGTATTTCTGTCTGATAACAATTGATGAATTCTGGCAGAGAGAATCTGCCACTTTCTATAATGAAGCTATCTTTCTGGCAACCAATAGCTGTCAAGTTTCAATCATCTTATAATGAGCCTCACTCATTGGAATCTTGTTCCCCATATTTGAAGGTATATCACTCAATCATAGGAGTAATTGAAGCTATCACAAGGCACTTTGATTTGCCCAGAAGCAACCTTCAGCTAGTAAAAAGTGAAGCAGATGTAGACATATATAGACATACTTTCATATATAACTTTTTGCACCTTTAGTCCCTCACTTGTGATTATCTGAATTCAGACTTTTGGCTTGGACTTTTTCTTTTTTATAATACTTTGGTACTGTGTATGATCTTGGCTAGCCTGTTTCCCCAAACATTTCCCCAGTCTGCTGCCATCTACCCATTTCCCCAGTCTCTTGCTCTTTGTCAGTACTGAGACTCATTGCTTCAATTAGTTCTGTGCCTATAGATTATGCCTAAGAAGAGGTTTAAGGCTACAGCACACAGCTGTTTGCAACTGGATCAGGGGCGTCCAATGTGCTGCCTGTGGGCCAAATGTGGCCTGCCGGACTTCGAGGTGCGGCCTGCGTGAGATTTCCTGGTGGGCCAGCCTGTTCGTGGTCCGGCACACAGAGGTGCTATTGCGGCTGCCTCCGCATGCCACCCAGTGCCTTAAAGAGGCTCTCTTCCCGCCCCTTTGAAGATGTGACGTGATACTCAAGGGGGCAGGCTCACATGGAAGAGTTCCTCGTAATGGGGAGAAGAGCATGTCAGAGGAGAGCAGTCTGCAGGGGAAGGAAGCCAGCAAAAAACTATTTAAAAAATACTTAGGATGATAGATGGAAGGGGACCCATATTCAAAGGGGGGATGCCTTGGAGCAACAATTTAATAACACAAAACAGGGTGGTTGGGGCATCACATATAAATCGATACAAAAAGGATTCGGTGGGTGGCTGTTTACAATACACATGGGTATGGGGGGCATTACCATTAACCAGTACAAAAGGGGGTGGGGCATCAATACACAAGGGAGGGGGGCTGGCTGGGGGCATTGCATAAAAATCAATACACAAGGGTGTGGGGCATAAATGCACAAAGGGAGCTGGCTGAGGGCACAAATGCACATGTGTAGCTTAACCCATCCTGGTGTGGTAGAGCCTTTCCTGGTATGTGTGTGTTTGGGTGTCAGCGTGGCGTGCAAGCACGGGAGGAGTCCAATATGCAGGGGCATTTAGAAAGAAAGTCCCAAATAAGAGAGAGAAAGTGGGCAAACCAAAGTCTAGGCAGGGAGTAATCCAAAGCAAGGTCAGAGAACAATCCGTGGTCAGGTTTAGGCAGCAATGAATAGGCAGGGTCAGAGAACAATCCGTGGTCAGGTTCAGGCAGCAACCAATCGGCAGGGCCAGTGAACAATCCGTGGTCAGGTTCAGGCAGCAATCAATAGGCAGGGTCAGAGAACAATCCATGGTCTGGGTAACGGTAGCAATAAATAGGCAAAAGGGTCACAGAAGGGTCACAGATAGGAGGGCAGAACTAGGGACGCACTGCAGCTTCTCAGAATATCTGAGCACTGCCATAAAGGTGCTCAGAGGTTTTATAGGGATCCACCTACCGTCTCCTCCTTACAAACCTTTGTTGAAGGAGACGGCACTGTGCCAAGAACAGGATGACGAACCAGACGACGGATGTAGCCGTGAAGACGTCCAGCGTCCCGTCTCCCCTCCATGACGCCCCCCCCCCCCCGCGGAGGACAACAGTACCTGACAGTACCCCCCAGATGAGCCCTCCGGGGGCGTCCAAGGCAAGGGTAGTCGATCTGCCACACCATAGCCCTTCCAGTGGATGAAGTATTCAAGGACGGCCGCCTCGGAGCAAGGAGTCGAGAATATGCTGGACCTCATATTCGGAAAATCTCTTTGAGCAACAAGGAGTCAGTCTCGGTAGAGGTAGGTAATCCCTTGGTTGGGATGAAATGGGCCATCTTTGTGAACCCATCCACCACCACCAAAATAGAAGTATGGCTCTGAGAAACAGGTAGATCAACTATTATGTCGGTCCACGGTTGTTTAGGTACCGACAGGAGTTTAAGAAGACCGGCTGGAAGTCGTTGTGTCGTCTTAGAACTGGCGCACACCTGGCAGGCTCATACATAATCAACAACATCCTGTCGCATAGCTGGCCACCAAAATAGACATCAAAGCAGCTCTTCTGTCTTCCTCATACCTCCATGACCTGCTGTTAATGTTGTGTGGTGTAGATGTAGTATCTGGATCTCTCTGGTGCACTGTGATAATGGAGATCCCCCATATAGACTGGGTGGTAGCTAAAAAATGACCCTTGTGAAGGATAGTTTCTTGAGTGTTGCCGTTTTTTTGACCCAGGACAAAAGGTTATGTTGAGATGGAAATGACTGAAGCACAGAGCCCAGCGTACTCCAGGTTACGGTAGTCGATGTAGACCAAAATAGGGTGTGAAGCGCCTTCCCCAGAGCTGATTTCAAGGCCAGCAACTCCTACGTCTTAATTCCTCTCAGGAGGTGAACGTCTCTTGGAGAAGAAGGTGACTGGGTGTAAAATGTCCAGAGCACCATGTCTTTGGGATAGTATGGCTCAGATGGTGGACTCAGAGGCTTCCACCTCCAGGACACACACATATATACTCCCATTCAAAAGCTTTAGGACACCCCCATTGTTCCAGTTTTGAAATGTATGTAGTTTGATGTCTCAATGTACTCTGAAAATATAGCAAAGAACAAATAACCAATTGGACATGGGGGTGTTCTAAAACTTTTGACCAGAAGTGTATACATACATATACACTGATTATATATATATATATTATTTTTTTCGGGCAAGTTAAGCTATTCGTATGTATCTAGTTTTGGACAAATCATGCATCCTATCAAGTCATATATGGGTAAACACAAAAATGCACCCCCCTTCATTCCAAACTAAATATGTAGATTGCAACTCATAAAGGTTATGGTATACAACATAGTGCAGGGTAGACACATATAGGGGTTCAGTTCCATGATCATATACAATATGCCTAATGGGGGTTAGAATGTCAACCATATACTCTGCACATAGTGACAATCTCAGGGCTCCCTCCAGCAATCACTAAAAAACCCTCACTTACCTCCTACGATGAAGTCTTATGTGATGAGACTGATGTCTCATGTTTCTACTTACATGTAAAGCTCTATTCTGAGATAACGCACTTGATCAGTCTTTGATTTCTTTTAAATAGTTTGTTGTTACCTTCAGTGCTTAGTTTGACATACATGGGGAAATATTGGAAAACAGTTTTTTATATTTTGTATTGTTAACATTAAATTATGAGACAGGATGCAAGATCCAATTAGGTTGTAGCATATTTCCCTGTGAGAGGCTGTGCCAGTTTTCTCAGTACATTCTATCATGTGTTAAATTACACTACAGCCATCATATGTACATTATGGAATGGATTCTGAAGAATCAGCTATTCAAATAACAAACAAGGAAAGAGAGTAAGGTTGTAAGAGCATGGGAGGTTGGGGGGTATATGTAATTGTGTTAGCATGAGTGTGTATGTGTAAGTGTGTATTAGAACGAGTGTGTATGTGAATTTGTACGCTGATATCCACACACATCCACCCATTCTAACCTGTACAATCTCACTAACACACTCTTATATGGCACATGACACTTAACTAACTACAATGCGTGTAGCAGTACTCTTCACACCAGCTCTTATGAACTGCCATACTTTGGCTGCTGAGTCACATACAATCGCATTATGTGATGAACTCTGCCTCAGCAAGGAAAATTGAAAGCTTTAAGAGGCACTTCCACCTCAATACGCTACACTCATCCAGGCACCCCAGTACTAAGACCTGTCCTGAGTGTGAGTATGCATGTCTTAGCAAGAGTGTGTGTTAGTGTGTGTTAGCATGAGTTAGTATAAAAGTGTGTGTTAGTATGAGAGTGTGTGTAAATATGTCACCAGTGTGTATGTTAGTTATCAGGGGGCAATTGGCCAATGGGACAAGACCAGAAGGTACAGACTCTACCCTGAATGCTTTATTTATTTTGTTTGTTTGGAGAATGCATGTGTTTTAACATTCTGTCTTCTACAGTTGGAATGTCAAAGACATCAACGGTCCCTTCAAGGTATTCATAACAAGTTGCATGGTTTGCCTTAACAAAAACAAGATGCATCAATAAAAATACAATAAACGCCCCCATTATTTCTACATAAATTCCAAATTAAGCAGTAAAAATAACATACTATAGATAATTTTCTTAAAAGCTCCTACCCCTTTTCTGTAAACGCTTATAATGATATTGAAGGAGGAACGCCAATGTGCCACTATGAGATACATGGTTAGCACAGAGTGTTGCCACAGGGTTAAACTGGGTATCAGTGAGTAGCTTAGCTTGTCCTAATAAAATGTATAGGTTTCCCAAAATGTATACTCCTTATTGTCACCTAAACCTAATCAAAGCAAAACTACAAAGATTTGTCCAGCCTCCCAGAAAAAAACACGGTTAAATTAGCTCTAATACCGGGCATACTTTCTAATTTCATAGAGGTTGTTGCAGAACTAAGCCTAGTTTGAGCCTCCTATGTGGAAGAAGAGCATTTCTAAACTAATTTCATGAAATTTCCTGTTTTCTTGAGTGATGAAGCACATTTTGAATTCCTTGAAGCTTCACTCCACATAAACGTGCACAAATTGTTTGGTTAATTGTAATATCTATTATGATAAAATGTTGACTCTCCCTCTGCCAATATGATGTCTAACTTGACTAGCATTATTGCTGTTGGTGACGGCGGTTGTATGTCATATTGCAATGTTCCAATGAATCCTAGTATGTGCACATGTAAAATTATACCAACATCTTGCACATGGGAGTATTTATAGCAGTGCTCTTTTGTGCGAGTAAAGCAGTGTTGTTATGTTCAACATTTCCTGGGTTATTTCATACAAAAGGCCCAAAGGTAATTTAAGGTGGTTATTCTGTTACAACCACAGACCAACAAAGAACCATGTGCTCTAAATCTCGTTGTCAATAAGTGTTAGTAACATTCATACTAGAAATGTTATTCAACAAAGAAAGCCAAGTGATATGATTCATTGTTGTAGTTGTACTTGTAAAAGTATTAGAACTACCTTAGAGATTCTAATAGTCTGCTAGGCCACTTGTACAAGCTTTGTGGAGCTTTTGACTGAGATAGATGGTGTCTGATCCTCCATGGTGCCTCCATATGTCCCATTAAAAGCTTTCACCTTTGTTCTGAACTCTGAGAGAATATTAAAATTGAGATTAGGTGCAGTAGACCTTATAGCATAAAGGTTAATGTCTATTTGATCTGTCCATTTGCACACTAAAATAGTCATTTTCTGTGCTATGTTACACAGCTCAGAACACTGGTGTAGGTAACTGGCTTTCAACTAATAACGTGAAATATATTTTATGTTGATGCGCAGTACAACCTTTATATGTATACACACTACAAATTTAATTTTCATTCTCTCTGTTTTTTTGTATAAGGTATAATACTGGATTACAGTACATTTAGCAAGGACTGAACAAAGCAGGTGCTCCCCCAAGCAAAACATTTTAGCCACCTGTGCTATAACACTTTTTATAAGCATGTAAAAATACAGCTTACTGAAACATATGGGTCTGTTGAAAATAAAACAAGCATTGAAATGAAAGATACTTGCCTTGTGGATTTGTTTCATATTTATATAGTCAACCTAGAGCTTGATGGCTCTTGAACTGAGTCTTCTGCCTATACCCTTTGGGTAAGGAAGACCATGATATTGCCTCTTACCCTTGTGGTGGTATTCTCCCCTAGTAAAGTGATTAAAAGATAAAAACATTTCCGTGTGAAGTGAGACAGGTTAGCAGGTGTGCCAGAGATGCAAAAAGGTTGACATACTAGTGGAAATGTGTACCAATTTTTCATTTCGTTGAATTGAATTGTTGTCCCTTCTTACATGTGCAAATATATAATTGCAACTTATAGCAGAAACATTTGTATCTATAGCAAACTTATTTCTGTTTTTGTCCTTTCACCACTTGTAAATGGGATCCCTAGACTTGAACATGTGTGACAACCTTATCAAACTGTATATTGGGGTTGATTAGGCAAATGATTTAGGTTTTATTATTAATAATTCTAAGGACATTAATACCAAGGTAAACAAGTCAGCGGTAACTCTAAGGGTGTCAAGTCCTGTACCTAGAGTATCAAAGCTACTACACGTGTATTAAGGAAGTGGGGACCACGTTACATGACAGGTACAAAGACCAAAAACCCTCCCACCCATCCACCAGTTCTCTACCTACCCACCAAGAACTGCACACAAGACATGATTGGTATAAGTAGGCCACAGGATTTTTATTAATACCAGAAAACAATCTAACACAAAAAAACTAAATCCTTGCTAGCCACAAAATATATAAACTATACCTGAACTATACACAGTGCAACTAGCATCTATTTCCCCAGGGTGCTCCCCTTCCCCTCAACCACAGGTCTGTCAACACCATTACTTCTTCAAAACTATCAATGCCAACCACTAGCCGGCTCTCTTTGGTCGTTTGGCATGTCCAGTAACAGATCTATTACCTTACAAAGGGGAAGGACGAACCCCTAACTTCCACTCATTATCATTAGGATTCCTCCTCCTTCCAAAATCAACCCAGACTGGCAAAGGACCCACATCCGCACCTACTGTGACGAAAAAATAAGTTAGACACACTATAACCACAGAATTAAAACTATGGGAGGGCAGGAAATGGTTGCTGAGGGAAAGGACCCTATCCTTCAATAACCTAGCCCCTAAAAAAACCCCTATAACCCAAAACCACTTCTACACGCCCCACACTCATATATGGCCCTGTCTACCTAACTGCGCATGTCTACCAAGGGGCTTATTCTGCATATCATTGCTTTATTTAACCAGGTTTAATCGTTTTGATTGAACTGCTTGTTTCCAGTTGCTATATCCAAACACCCTAGCTTATTCAATACCTATGCTATAAAGCAATAAAACAGTTTTGGTGGTAAGGAAAAGGTATAAGGTTGTTCTGTAATCCATCTTTTATTTTGCAATGTGTTCCAAGAATATATGGTCCTACCCAGCTAATGACAGAACAGATGTTGTTCTATTTCAGTGCAGGCACTAAAATAAAATGTCCATATAAATGTAACTATTGTAGTAGCTCTAACAAGTTAGTTGCAGTAAAAATAATAAATATCAAAACAAACTACTATGTGAGTAATTTTACAGTGTGGCATATGACATTGTTACCCTTGCTGTAGTAAACATGTAAGCTAAAGAGTGTGAGACAAAATACATAGTTATTTTGGTATTTGGTATGTCTGTGATTATTTTTTCTTTGGCAGTTTATCAGGGAGACTTGTATTTTAAAGAAAGTTAATGACATTTATGTGTTAAAGATTAGCACAAATCTGTTCTTTGGATAGTTATTATAGTTTTGAGAATGGTACAAGATCCAAAACTGAATTTTTAGCAATCATATTACAAGGGGAAGTGTCAGAATATATCTCCATTATTACTTAACCAATTAAACTATCACAGGTTACAAGAAGTAAGTGCCAGAGCCACAAGTGTCTCAGTATATGACTTTATTAAATAAATAACCAGAATATCAAGAAAATATAATTAAGTCTGTGTTTGGAAGTAGATTCAGTTTTAATAAAAACAGGAAAAATAAACAAGAAAATACTTTTAACCCCTTAAGGACAATACTGTTTCTTACTCGTAGTATATTGTGGGACAATGGCTCTTTTAAAATTTTTCAGTGTTGCTGTTTAGCTGTGATTTTATTCTTTCTCATTTCGTGCTCCCACACATATCATATCATCTAATGTACTATAAAAAATGATAAAATAGTGGGATTTCTTGTTAAAAAATTACTTTTTCTCACTTTTTAAACAAAAAACTTTTACTCATCTGCAAAAACTAATTAAAAAACCTGCTAAATAGATTCTACTCTTTGTCCTGAGTTTAGAAATACCCAATGTTTTTTTTGTTTTTTTGCTTTTTTCTGCACATTATGGGGCAATAGGTACCAGTAGCGTTTTGCTATTTAAAAACCATTTTTTCCCCAAAGCTGGTCACTCTGCCCCATATCCTATTTCGGGTATCTTTGAAGCTGGCCAATACAATTTACCCCATCAAACCAAATTTTTTTGAAAACTAGACACCCCAAGGTATTTGAAATGCTGGTATTTTAACCCTTTCCATGCATTAATTTTACCACCAGCCTTTGTCAAACTTTGTGGTAGTAATTTTTTTTTGTATTTTTTTCACACACGTTGTACTTCAGGTATAAATTTACCGCTCCTGGTATATGTCCATGTCAAACAACACCCCAATAAGTGTTCAGTAACATCTCCTGAGCGCATTGATACCCCATATACATGGGTTTGTAAATAAATGTAAATATTTACACAAATAGTACTGTTTTAAACTCTACTATGATGCTATTACATAGCAGTATATTAATGTAGAACTATGACTACTGTAAATGTACACACCTGTCCATACTCACATACATGCACACGCACATTCACAATTGCCCCTATACATAAACATCCTAGCTTACACTTGCTATTGCATCCACACTCTTGCTTGTCCTTATACATACTTGCCCTAAGATATACTTTCAAAACAGAAACACACTCTCTCATTACCCACTTCATCTCTCCCCTTTTCCTTAATCTTTCGTTGATCCTCCTCTTGCTCATTATCTCTCCCTTTTTTCTTTATCTCTCCTCTTTTTTCTGTTTTCTCCTTTACTATCTCTTCTTTATATATCCCATTCTCCCTCTCTCCTCTTTCTCTTTAATTGCCCCCCTGTGTGATTCCCATTCTCATTATCTCTCTTCCTATTTCTCTTTATCTCTCCCTTTTCTTTTGATGTGTTTATTCTTTTTATCACCCCACCCTTTCTCTTTATATCTCTCTCTACTCTTTCTCTTTTCTCTTCCATCGCTTCATTCCTCCTCCACCTCTTTTACCTCCCCTATTCATTCTCTTTACCTCACCCTTTTCCCCTATCACTCCCCTTTTGGTTTATCTCTCCTCCTCTTTCTAATTATCACTTTTGCGTGCTCTCTTTATCCCTCTTAGCCTTTCTCTCTCTTTTCTCCATACCTAAGGTTCTCTTTTATCTCTGCTTTGACCCCTCTTTGTCATTAGCTATCCTATTTTCTTTATCTCATCTCTCCCACTATTTCTGTAACGGTAATGGGTGCAGGATCAGGTAGGAGTCTCGATGCAGGGGCAGGCTCGAATTCAGAGCATGGCCGAAGGCAGACTGACGGTGGATCTAGTTCAGGGATGCTCTCCATTTTAGCCCTAGTCTTCCTCTTGGGTGCTATCTATAGGTGTTCTGGGCAAAAGCAGGATATAAACTTGAGGTGACATCACTTGCTGAGGTTATGTTGTGGGAAAGCATGCACACGCACGCACGCACACAGAAACTCACACCAACACAACTAGCAGTACGAGGCAGATGCACATACCCAGATGGACATACCTACCCAGGCAAACACACACCAACAAGTCCAGTCCACTACAGAGGAGGTGCCCCCACGTAGATCTGTGCTCTAGCCCAGTGCCTACTTTGCCTATAGGTAGCACTGACCCTGTGTCTTCTTCCTCTGCACTTTCTTGTGAAGTTATATTTCCACCCATCATTGCAGAATTTCCACCCATCATTCAAAATCAAGGCTACATAAAATAAACTGCCATCTCTTCTACCAGCCACATATATGTTCCTCCCAATCTGGGTTTATATCTTCTCTGAGATCTTTTCATGCAAAATTCACTTATACTTAATACCTTGGTCCCCTATTTTGTAACACCGAAAGGGAATAAATGTACAGTATATGCTTCACAGAGATTTAGGTATGAAAGCACTGAAGTGTAATTACTGATAATTATAATAAGACATATAATGCTTCCAAAAGTGTAATGCAAATGTAAATGAAATTACTGAAGATAACAAGAAAAAAAGATTAAGAAAAACAAGGCTATATCAGCTGAGTAATGAAAAGGTAGAAAGGTGAAGAAAATATCCAATAGTCCAATACTTGGCAATATACACTATGCCAATGTTACACTTTAGGTTTTTATCCACTACGCATTTTGTTGTAGTAGTTACCTCTGTTGATTAATGTGTATGTAATGTAAACATAATTATTTTCATTAGGGATTCATAAGTAACAATCAACAGCACTGATGCTGCTAAGCATGGAATTAAAAAAACATTTTGGCTCTCATTGTGCTGAAAATTAAACAACCAAGATTTATAACTTAATACGATGTAAGCAAAGATTGCCACAAATAAGTGATACAGTAAATAGGAGCCACCACAAAAATAACTGATCCTTGTGAATACCTAAGGCAGTGGAGTGGATCAGTCAGGAACAACTATAGTCACTCTGGTTGTACCCATACCAGTTTTTGCCAGCAACAAGGTTTACCAACTGCTTCTAATTACACATAGCAAGACAGCCACCTAAGAATAATAGGTGAGAGATACCTCACTATCCACCTCGGGGAGATCAGTGTTAAACGCTTCCACAAGCATATGCAGCTTGGGACCCTGAAAAAGAACAGTAGCAAGTAGACATAAATTACAAATTGACACTTTCACATATTGAATAAAGTTGTTCTTGTTTACATCCATACATGATGCTCCACCCTTTTGCAGTAGTCTGGGAGCCCTGGTTTACAGAGAACTGGACAAAGAAAGTAGACATGAGGAGAAGAGGATGAAGAAAGAAGACAGAAGAGGCAAGAGAAGTAGCAGGGTTGCGGGAAAGGAAACAGGTACACGGAAGCAGATAGAAGTTAGAGAGGCATTGAGAGAGAGAGAGCCTGAGAGTGTAAGAGTGTGAGTAACAGTGAGGGGAGTGTTTTTACATTTTAATGACATTTTACTGACTTCCCCTTACATTATGAAGGTACAGCCCAAATGAGCCCTGCTCCAAGAATAGCTAGTATTATTTGCAGAAAGCATATTTAGACAAATCAGCCATAACATTATGAACATATGCCTAATATTGTGTAGGTCACCTGTTGCCGCCCAAAACAGCCATGATCCCATGAGGAATGAACGCCACATGACCTTGAAAGGTGTGACGTGGTATCTGGCACCAAGACATTAGCAGTAGATCCATTAAGTCCTGTAAGTTGTAGGTGAGGCCTCCATGGTTGCATCCTGATGTTCCATGTGTTCTCCAGGTAATCAACATACACCCAGCAATTCACTCCGCTACACAGCCCGATATGCAACACACTGCAATGTAGTGTGTTCTGATAACTTTCTACAAGAACCAGTATTTACTTTTTTCGGGAATTTGAGCTACAGTAACTTGTCTGTTGGATTTGACCACACAGGCCTGCCTTCGCCCCCAATGTGCATCAGTGAACCTGGGCTGCCCAATGTGCATCAGTGAACCTGTCGCTGGTTGACCTCTTTGCCTCCTTTGGACCACTTTTACTAGGTATTAACCCTTTGCAGGAATGAAGAAGAACGGATGATTGTTATTATGTTCTGGTGTGTAAAACCAGAGTTCAAAGAGGGTGTGCTATCGTTTTCAGGGATGATCAGGGATGACCTTTTATAATTCATGATAAATACTTTCCTTCAAACTCTCTCAACTTCTGCATCAGTGAATAAACCCTTATAGTTTCAAAGAAGCCATATATGTATCATATTTTTGTATGTATAATAATGGATTGTCACCCTGTACACTTCTCAGTTATCAATGCTAGGTAATGGGATTTATTTACAAAAGAAAGAGTTGGAAAGACAGTACGCAGGAGTGTAATTTCACTATTCGTTAAATGAAAGCAACAATAGAAAGCTGGGGTGGGCCTGCAAAGAAACATTGCTGACTTAACTATGCATTATACAGGACCAGTCAAGATCTCATGTAGCAGTCGCTCACTGTGCTTGGCCCATTACATATGGGTTTATACACTGAGAAATGGAGTGGTCAGTTGAGTTAACCCTTAAGCCCATGCTGATACTTACAGAGTTTTTCAGTGTTTGTGAGTACCTGAAACTTTCAATTTTTTACAGGGGAGGGAATGCAAGTTCAATTTGAACCAATATCCTCCACTATCCTCCAATATCCTACACTACATAAATAAAAAAAAATACAAAAATTGAATAGGGTGTCCAATGACTCCCTATTTACTAAAAGTGGGTCTGCTGTGAGTAGGAAATTTTTCCAGCTTGTCCAAGTTGCTGTAGCAAATTTTTATTCTTTGCTAACTTACAAGCACTCACACTATCATGGAGTGATGGAGCTGAAACAAAACTCTTCTGCATGCTCCTGTGTCCCCTCTCCATTGAATGAGTAAATCCCAGAGCCTTTATGGGGCAGAATGGATGGGGTGAATGGTTCTTATCTGCCAACACATTCTATGTTTTTATGTTTCTATGTGGTTAACTTTTAACCTCTTTACATACACCTCTTTACATTAGGTCAAGTCCAAACTGGCAACCCTGCATCAATTTAGCTAGCAAAAAACTGGTATGTACATGGTATGGAACTGTATATATATATACATACTTTTTATAACAATAGATGTGTTGTATGAGAGCTCGCTAGTCAGCTTACAACTTCAACTAGACTGGATAGACTAGACTTCTATTCTGCAGATGCTCAGTATGGGCTATCTTCGGTCACTTATTACTCACTATTTTTTAAGGTCACGCTCAAATAGTGTTTTGTGTATTGCTAGAAGTACAGTATGAGTTGTCTTCTTGGCACAGTTCTCCTGAGTTTATAGAGTGAAACTACTGAGGTCTGCTAACTATAGTGGAGAGACAAAAATGTGTACTACATGAATAAACTATGCCTCAGTTCTCGGAGAGTATTGTACAGAAAGATCACTAACATGTTTTTGACTGTTGCAATATTTGCTACTATAATTCAAGTCTCGTAAACCTCTGATTGAAGTTCAAATACAAATTATGTTGGATATAAATTATGTATGGACTTGTAAAAAGATAATGCAACTGAAATATGTTTTCAGTAATTCTAATGTTATTATAAAAAACACTTATCATTTTATATCCACAGTCCGTGTGTAGTCTACGGACTCCTTAGTTTTTTTAAATTTGAATGTAAAGTGGGTAATATGTAGTTGGGAAATACTGTACATTTTTCATACAATCATACAAAGTAGCTTCCAAAGTTCTTAAATATCTTTAGAGAGATGAAGACGAACCGATCGCATAATGTTTTTTAAGTAGCTTATATGGGATAAAATAACAGTTCATTTTGTATCACCAATAGTGCCAGAGAATGTCAGACTGAGGTATTTTGCAACAAAATGGAGCCTGATTCTACTATGGCATAATTTTCTTTATAAGGACAGAGACATATAAGAGAAAGTATTTGTTCTCTGAAATAGCTTCATACAATTTTAGTGTCTGAACTCTCTCAGTATGCGTGTTTTGTGTATTATGACATTTGGAATCAGTAAAGAGTGCAGGTTCTGACACATCAGACCAAAATTCCCTTGACCATCAGGAGGACCAGGGTAAAAAAACAAAGATTGTGAGTTTAGAACTAGTGCGTATATTTATAAAGCATCTTCAGCAAAGTAATACAGAATTAAAGTTGTTCCTTACCATCACCTTTCTATTTTGTAGTGGAAATTAAGGGGTGCAATCAGTTCTTTACTTTAATGAGTGAAGATCTTAAATCTACTTATAAAGGCCTGAAAACATCTAAAAAAGGAAGTTATGAAGTTCTTTTGAACACAAAAAGCAAAGTGTTTCAATCCATACAATTGTTTAATTAACATCTGGCAATGGGAAAGTGCATCTGCTACAAGATGAGGTTGAACCTCTGCATTTGAAGAACAGATTTCCTTTACAGGTGATGCTCTGATGGCCTCATTTTTCATAAACCTAATTATAAGGTAATTTAGTTGAATTGTCTGCATCAGTAATTTCTCTGCACTTCCAAGATAAGTTCCAGCAAGCAGTGTGTCATTTCACAATTTCTAGATAAAAAGAGTCCAGTTCAAGTTGTTTGGTATATTTTGTGCATATGGCAGCAAAGATTTAGTTATCTATTCAACTGTCTAATAAATTATAGGATAAAGCCATGAGTCACTTAGCTGGTTTGGAAAGGACATCAATGCAAATTATTGGTAGTCACCACCTCTTAATGAAGTACTGTGCTGCACTCTGTACAGTTGCTACAGTTGCTAACTATGCTGTATATATATATATATATATATATATATATATATATATATATATATATATATTGTAACTGAACGTCCTTTAAAGCACAAGGAATCAGTCAGAGATCTTTTAGAATCACTTGTCTTCTAGGGTAATATAAACGCCAGTTCCAGATCCAGATAAAATTGAAATATTTATTTTCTTCAAACCAGCAGCTTAAACAAACATAAATAAACCCTTGCTCATCTGAGCACTAACTTAACATAGGATTCTGTTTCCTCTCTAGGTTGGGGTGGCTTCCCCACCTCCCAACAAAACACTCCAAACAAACAAAATTAATCCAGCAAGGCTTTTTGTCCAGCAGCTCTCTTGGCTGGGAATAAGGAGAGAGAGTGAATTGCACCAAGCTGGGCTTTTTAAACCCTCCTGATTAGACCAGGTGAGCTGTACTTGGTCACCTGTAAATCCTGGTCTGGATTTTAAAAACTGTTGGAGTACCAGCCCACCCTGCTCTTCTGGATACTCCACCCCAGGGACCCATTACACAATTTACAAATCACATTCCTATAGTGTAGTTGTTTATTGTGCTTCTCTTTCCCTGGGGCTTTAATTTTACACGTAAGGGCACACAAAATTAGCCAAAGTAGGGCGTATATACCGCCCATCCACCATCGATTAAGCTAAACATTGGGATATGATGACATATCCCAGCACACAGCATCATGGACTAAGTTCACTATGGGTACTGTGCAGATTAGGTAAAGTGCTACTTAATGTGTATGTGTTAGTTTAGAAGGGTGATGTCTGATCTTCGCAAGCTCCCAGCCCAAGAAGAAGTGGCGCACTGGGGAGCCTGATCGTGAGGATGCTTGAAATTACATATGTTTTGGCTATAAACTGCTCCTAAGAATAATCATCCAGTACCTTTCAGATTTTACAACTAAATACTAAATCTCACCAGAATGTGTTTTACTTTCTAACCCCTCTTCCTAGAAGCTGAATTTCTTCCCCATAATGAATTCAAACTGTTCTCTGTCATTTAACTACCATCTGCATATGCACCAGCCATACAAATAAACAACTACTTCCACTTTGTACGAGAGTGCGCCCACTTCCCATAATTTAATTTCTCAAAAATAACCAACTTGATTACAATGATACCCACACCATATAAGTATAGACATATTGATTAAAAAATCTATTCTTTTTGTTAAAAGGCCTAGAAAGAGCTCAGTGCCTCCTGCTGCATGTCACCGCCTTCTCCAGACGCAGATGAGTAAACGCCTCTCTAATATCTTAACTGTGGTGCATGTCCCAACTCTCTAAAGTGTCTAGCCTGATGTGTCACTGTCTTTGTTCTTCTGTTAATATTATGTCTGTGGATTCACTCTTCTAAGGTTTGAATACTCTCTCTAACTTGTAAACCGTCACATCAAATAAATTCACCCTGTTTGGGCCAACTACAGTGAATTCAATATTGGCTTATTAAGATATTGTTTAAATTCCTCATATGTATTGGGACCTCCTTTGCATAGCAGGAAGCAGGCATCATTGTATTGAAACCAAAATAGCAGATGACTTGCAAAAATTACTATAAACATAGATTTACATATGTGGAGGCCATATTTGCCCTGTACCTGTTTATAAAAAATATTTTTTGTAAATACAACTTGCAACAGAGTTGACCACAAGTTCTACAAAAGCCTCAGACATTTCATTGTTTACCAAAGCCCCATTTAACACACTCAGACCATCAGGGAGGGAAATGGAAGTATATAGGTTGGATAAATCTACATGTATCTGGGTGTTCTCTGTTAGTAAAATATGATTTATGAAGGAAATCCTTAATATGTGATCCTTCCTTCAGAAATAACAGTTCCAGTATGATATACAAGAGCAGAGCCAAGGGTTGCAACACCAACTTAGTCCACTGTTGGTCTCCCCAGTGGTTTCAACAATCTAAAGAGCCATCTACAATTCCAGTTGTATAAACCTGCGTCACCACCTTGATTATAGAATATCTCTATCACTATCCACTTTGTGATAAGGTCCATTCAATACAACCTTTTAAGTAAAAAGAATGGGGGTGTAAAATACAGTCTGAGCTCATAGATAATATGATGGATAGCAACCAGAAATCTACTTTTAGGCCAAAATGTACATTGTTGTATGCACAGCTTTAATTGATACCTATGATTTTACATATTTTTGGATACAGTTAGTTATTTCCATACATGGCCAAAAGTTTTGAGAATTACGCAAGTATTGTTTTTCGCAAAGTTCGCTGCTTCAGTGTACTTAGATATTGTCATCAGATGTTACTATGGTATACTGAAGCATAATTACAAGCATTGCATAAGTGTCAAAGGCTTTTATTGACAATTACATTCAGTTTATGCAAAGAGTCAAAAATATTCTTTTTCAAAACCTCTGCCCCCTTGGGATGCTGTCAATTAAGCCAGATCCTTACTGATGGCAGCCCAATCTTGCATTATCGATGCTTGGAGGTTTTTTTTGGGGGGGGGGGTTGTCCACCTGCCTCTTGAGGATTGACCGCAAGTTCTCAATGGGATTAAGGTCTGGGGAGTTTTCTGGCCATGGACCCAAAATTTTGTTGTCTTATGGCAAAGTGCTCCATCATGCTAAAAAAAAGCCTTGTTTCTCACCAAACAGCTCTTGGATGGTTGAGATATGTTGCTCTTGAAGGATTTGTTGGTACCATTCTTTATTCATGGCTGTGAACCCACTCCCTTGGGAGAGAAGCAACCCCACACATGAATGGTCTCAGGATGCTTTACTGTTGGCATGACACAGGACTGAATGTAGCACATACCTTGTCTTCTCTGGATAAGCTTTTTCCCGGATGTCCCAAACAATCGGAAAGGGGACTCATTAGAGAAAATGACTTTACCCCAGTCCTCAGCAGTGCAATTCTCGATAGCAGGAGCGTGGCATGTTGTGGTGAAAACTGCCTGCTGGGCAAGGCTCAGCACTTGGCCGGTTGTTTATGTGTATGGTTTAATGTTGGCAAGAGGATATAATAAAGCTGTGGCCAATGCTCCTACCCACATTAAGGTGCCCTGTCATTATTTAAAGGGAATGGAGGATTCCAGGTTGGAGGATTCCAGGGTCTAAGTGGCTGAATAGTCCTGTGTGATTCTTAAACTACCTGCTATCAAACTTTCAAGGCCAAAAATCCAAATCAGTTCTGCAACCAGAATTTTTATATTTTTTTCTATATTGCCCAGAAGTACTGTATTTGCTCGATTATAAGACGAGGTTTTTTTCAGAGCAAATGCTTTGAAAAATACCCCTTGTCTATAATCGGGGTCATCTTATAATCAGACCTCAAATAGAGGTCTGACTATGAGACTAAGATCCAGACCCCCCGCAGCACTTCAGGGGACCTGGATCCTCCTGTCTTATCTCCCCGTTTAACACTCCCCCCCCCACACACACACTTACTGGTGCTTCCGATTCCCTGCTGTGTAATCGGGGCAGCTGGTAGACGTCTACCGATCCGCGTAGGCAACTTCCGCTGCAGCCAGAAGGAGGTGCGGTTAGCAGCGGGGGGATGTCTGCGTCCATCGCGCACACCTTCCCCGACTTTCAGAGAGGAGAGTACCGGTGCGGGGAATTCTCTCTGACAATCGGGGAAGGTGTGCGCGATGGACGCAGACAACCCCCGCTGCTAACTGCACCTCCTTCTGGCTGAAGCATAAGTTGCCTATGCCTACCGGCTGCCCCAGCTACACAGCAGGGAGTCGGAAGCACCGGTAAGTGTGTAGGGGGGGAAGTGTTAAATGGGGGCATAAGGCATTTCTGTAGGCAGAGTGCTCTATGAAATGCCTTTTAACCCACTTAATGCCACTCTCCCTTCAGAAATGCCTTTTAACCCTCTATACGCCACTCTGCCTCCTGAAATACCTTTATTTTAACACTGCATAACAGATAGAAAATGTGTGAAAAGCAATATTGCCCTAGAATGCAAAGAAAGCACCATAAAGTTTGTTTGAAAAAGACATGCACATTTATCCTATTTTTAAAGCATAGTAAAATAGCAGTAGTAAGCAAGTAGCAAGTGATATTGATTGTAGAGTGTTGATTGGGCAACTCTAGATTGTGTTGTGTTGATAATTCTCTAACCAGAATAAGAAAGATACAGGGTTCTTATTAATTTCCACATCATTATTATCAAATACAAGTCTTAACAGATTGGTAGGTGCTATGATTTTTACACATAACAAGTTGTTAAAATCCCCCAATTATGCACATCTGCCCCCCCAGTTATGCACATCTGCCCCAGAAATGCCTTATACCCCTATATGCCACTCCGCCCCACAATATACCTTTTAACCCCCTAAATGTGGCATATAGGGGTATAAGGCATTTCTGGAGCCACAGTGTCATATAAGAGTGGCAAGCCTGGGGGCAGATGTGCATAACTGGGGGGCAGGTTGGAAAATAAAAGGAAATTAAAACCAAAATTTTTTTTTTTCTCAATCACAGCATTTATTAAAACAAAAATAGTTTACATAGTTTACATGAATTAACATTTACTAGTAAAACTTTTTTCCTATAGGGTCGTCTTACATTTAGGCTTTTTCTTTTTTTCCTAAATTAATTCAGATTTTGGGGGATTGTCTTATAATCAGGGACGTCTTATAATCAAGCAAATACGGTAGTAAAAATTAATTAACAAAACATAGGCGTTCTTATAGATCACATTAGAGTGCATATATAATAAATGCCTTAGAAGAAATCAGATGCTGACATTGCAAAATTAGGGCAATTTACCTTGATATAGTGAGAATAAAAATCATACAGAGGTAATACATTGAAGCAAGAATATTAGTACATTACTTAATGCCTCTTAGCTATTTTACA
The DNA here is from genome assembly GCA_009364415.1 of Spea multiplicata. NCBI lineage: Eukaryota > Metazoa > Chordata > Amphibia > Anura > Pelobatidae > Spea > Spea multiplicata. The sequence continues at coordinate 24,811 of VKOC01023632.1, forward strand.
AGCCTCAATAAAGTACTGGAACATTTAAAAACTTTACAGAAATATTTCATACATTAACTGGATGAATCCTTTATAGTAAATAGATGTTGTTATATGGAAATGCATATTACACAACCTGTCATTAATCCTATTAAAGTTCCGAACGTTACGATCTGATGTAAAACAACTGAAATATCCATAAAGCGTGTTTTAAGTGCCTTGAATGTCCGGTCCCTAACATTATGATCCTGACGTAGAAGTAAAAAAGGAATGTCACTCAAGTGACAGGAAAGTTTAAGATTGTATAGCATACCTGCAAGATCAGACCTGTTTGCTTAGCGGATGAAATTGAATGAGCCAGCATGCTTAAGCTGATTAAGTTTTGAACATGGGTAACATCTGTCCTTACAATAAAACGGTTCAGTCATTGGAAGTGACAGATTGATCAATAGTCAGCAACAGTCTTCATTTCAGTCTTCATTTATTTGAGAATCAGTGTTTCCCTTTCCAAATGGACACATTGCCAATACACCCCTTCACATCCATTCTTGATGAACTCGAGGACAGCAGACCTCTTTATAATTTACTTCATAGCTAAATCCATCAGTCAGAGAGCCAGAAAATCAAATGTTAGCAATTAGTTTTCAATTGTATTTTTTGATTTACACTTAACTGGTCCTCTGAATTTTCAGGAAGAAAACCTTATGGCTTAAAGTCTTCAAGACTAGAAGATTATTTTTGTTTGGTTTTCTCTCAAAATGTATATTTAAGTTGCCTATTACAATGTGAATGCATTTACTTGTTTATTTGTAATGCATCTGTCTACTGGATAACAAATCCACTTAAATAGGAGAAAATGGCTATGAGCCAGTATGTATTCCATGAATACTTGAGAAAAGCCTGTTCTAACCCCCCATTTAGAATTTTCTACATGTATCACAGGTTTTACTACTTAGTAGACTAAAGTATTAATTTTATGGTCCCTCTAACTTTTTTTTGTGGCATTCGTCTTAGTACAAATGTTTTAATAACTGATATTTTTTTTAAGTTATATTTGTTTGGTAAACTCCTACCTCATCTTCTTTTAGTTTTCTCTTGATTGATGGAGGGGAAGCAAATGTGGCTTTGGGCTTTTCTTTTATTAGTCTGTCAGCATTTTGACAAGTATGGTCCAGGTTGGAAGGGTTCTTTCTGAACCATTTTGAACTGGCACAAGTAGACCGAAACAAGTGGTCACAGGGGTTGCCAGGGTCCCCTAGAGAAAGAGGTGCAGCCAGCAACTGAAAAACTGTGAGAGCAGAGAGAAGGCAAGTGAAAATTCGGTCCCCCTCTGCAGCCGCCCATGCTGACACCCGATAATCCATGGCATTTAACATGGCTATGACAGCTATAGATGGAGTAATGGCAGTTGATATATGTGAAAACATGAATTTTGAACATACAACCGACACACACTTGGTATGCTTCTATCCTTATCCAATTAATTGCTAAAACAAAATAGACAATATTAAAAAAATCACCTACATTTCATCCAGAAACCTAAACTGTCTATTGCATGCAGATAATGGTTAAGTAGAAAAGCAACTCCTGGTTGATATATATATATATATATACACTATATGGACAAAAGTATTAGGACACATTTTTGAATTCAGGTGTATCAATCAGACACATTGCCACAGGTGTATAACATCAAGCACCTAGCCATGCAGTCTGCATTTACAAACATTAGTGAAAAAAATGGGTAACTGAAGAGCTCAATGTGGGAATGTGACAGGGGGCCACCCTTGCAATAAGTCAGTTTGTGAAATTCCATCCCTTCTGGATATTTCATGGGTCAACTGTTAGTGGTGTTATTGGAAAGTGGAAGTGTTTAGGAACAGCAGCCATGAAGTGGAAGACCATGTAAAGTGACAAATCGGGGTTCATTGAGGTGAATGGTGTGTAAAAGTTGTCAATGCTCTGCTGATTCCATAGCTGAAGACTTCCAAACTTCCACTGGTATTAATATCAGCACAAAAACTTGCGTCTGGAGCTTCATTGAATGGGTTTCCATGGATGAGCAGCAGCTTGCAAGCCTCACACCACCAATGGACCCTGGAGTAGTAGAAAAGTGTTCTGTGGAGTGAGGAATCACACTTCTCTGTTTGGCAGTATGATGGATGAGTCTGGGTTTGGTGGATGCCAAGAGAACGTTACCTGTGTGACTGAATTGTGCCGACTTTAATGTGTGGAAGAGGAGGAATAGTAGTATGGGGCTAAGATGACAGTGACTTGTGGAACCAGGAATAGTCAAGAGAATGTACTTGAACAGGCCATTTCTAGTCCCAAGCAGCAAGAGTGCCAAATCATGAGATGAATCAATGTCAGTGGAAGGACGTTCAAATTCAAAAAACAAACTCAAACTTTTAACTGAAACTGAAAATGGGTGACCGACAAAGGGGATCAAAAACCTGACAATAAGCCCCTCTACCAAAATTTCACTTGCGGCTCAGCAACCACCGCATTGAAAAAATGTCCTCTGGAGTACTAGTCTTTCACTCTCGCTTCAGAGCAGTTTCCCCTTTACCCTGCTTGAAACACCCTGCTGTGAAATGACCCAAGTAACAGCCTGGCCAGCACTAACCACCCCTGCACCCCAAGAAAAGAACAAGAAAACCCCTTGATGCGTAGCCAAGTGGGTCATGATGGAGAGCCACAGTCTCGCCTATGTTCTCTGCCGAACGCTTCCACAGCTTTTTCTTCTTCACGTCTATCTTTTATCTTCTCTCCTCTATTTTCAATCTGCTACCTTCAATCTTCTATCTTGGTCCGCATCTCAACGGACATAACTCAGTGAGAATTTCCTCCTAAAATGGCGGCGCTTGCGATGAAATCCTCTTCCCAATCCACCATGAGTTCAGCTACCACTGCAGCCAGTGCCCCAGAACCCACTATTACACCATCAGGGAGCGTGATATACTCTCCCGTGGCCACACCTCGACAAGCAGAGCTACCACTGCAGCAGAGTAGCCACCTCCTGGGACATGCGTGGCCTCGAACCTAGAGAACAGCTAAGATGGCTCCTTGATCCATGTTCCACAGGCCATAACTAAGCTCAGCACCCACTAAGTTGATCCTAGCTGGTTTCTATTCTAAGTTGATGCTAGCTGGTAAAATATTCTATTGTACAAATACTGTAGATCAAAAATAACATTCAGGTGAGAGATCTCATTTAAGCATAGATGGGGCAGACATAAGTTCATTTGAGGATTTGCTAAATATATGTCAGACTAGACTGGTGAATCACTTTATATTTTGGAAAATTCTATACCAATGTAAATTATACTTGGGTCCTGATTCAAGAACTCACACTTTGGGAAAATCATAAATCCATTATTTGTAAATGTGAATATGGTTAATGTCATGAAATAAACACTCCAGTAGATCTTCTGTTAACTGCTTTATTCATGAAACATCTAGCATAACACACAGGCAGTGTCTGTCATGGCTGCTGTCAGTTACTCTCCCTCTGGAGTCAGTTACCAATGTGACTCCTCCCACTCATTGTAACTTTATTAGCAGGCCTGCTCCCATGACATCTTCCTCCTTAAAGAAATAAGAACAAACACCAGCAATACATAACAATATAAAAGGTACCATCAACAGGGAGGTAGGTAATATGCATATATTTTAAACTAAACAACAACATATTCCTGACTTGGGCATCGGGGTAGACTACCCTAGCCCCCAGTAACATAGGGATTATTCTGCCCATTCTTCATGTTACTGTACTAACTAAACATTATACAGTTTGTGTCCCTGTAACGGATTGGAGGTTTCACCACTCTGCCGCTGGAAGTTGTCTTGAAGTTATTGGAGGCAGCAGAGACCTGGGAACCTCCTGGAACAACTGTATTATGCTCTGGTTGCGAAACTGGGCATGGTCCACTATCTGCCAGTGGAGTATCAGTGCAGTGTTCCCCAGGTTGTTCTCCGCAGTCTAAATCTGGAATAGCTTGGAGATGCCTGCGGTTCCTGCGCACAGCACCTGTGTTGGTCTGTACTACACAGGAACGTGGGTCTTGAGAGTGACATACAACAGTAGCAGGGGTCTTCCAGCTTGTCTCCTGGTCTAGCTTCACCCTGACACTCTGGCCAGGGGACAATTTAGACAGAGGGCGTGCTGAATGTCTTCTGTTGTAGAAGAATTGATAAGACGTCTTCATCTTTTCGTCTCTCTCCTTCACTGCCCATGGAAGGTCATCACTTGCCGGTACACTGAGATTCCACTGAGGGACAGTGGTACGCATGTGGCGGCCCAACATGAGGTGAGCTGGACTTGTACCGGTTGCCTGCAGCGGTGTGGCCCTATAAGCCATGAGGGCTAGGTACGGATCCTGCTGTTTCAGAATATGCTTAGCAGTCTGGACGGCCCTCTCAGCAGCCCCATTGGACTGCGGGTAGTGTGGGCTAGACGTGGTGTGCCGAAAATCATATTCCTCACTGAACTTTTTGAACTCATCAGAGGCAAACTGCATGCCATTATCACTCACAAACTCCAGTGGAATGCCCCATCTAGCAAACATGCTTTTGAGATGGGAGATGACACTTCGGCTAGTCATTGCAGTGAGAGGTGCTATTTCAATGTATCTTGAGTAGTAGTCTACCACAATCAGGTATCTCCTACCCCTCATCTCACATAGGTCAGCAGCAATCCTTTGCCAGGGGCCCCCAGGCAGTGGGGATGTTACCAGGGGCTCCTTCCTCTGAGTAGGCCGATTATCACGACAGAAAGCACACCTTAAGATCAGTTCTGCTATATCCACATTGATGCCAGGCCACCAAACTGATAGCGCAGCCCTTTCTCTGCACTTTGTGATGCCCTGGTGGCCATGGTGTAGCTGTTGTAGCACCTCGCGCCTTAAGCTTGTTGGGATGACAATCCTATCCTGGAAAAGAATAAGGCCATCCACCTCAGAGAGGTGAGCCCTCTCAGTATAATACCTGCTTAGGGACACACAGGGATCGGCAGCTTGGCCAACCCTCCCGAATGAACCGTATAACATCCTGGAGATCAGCATCCTGCAAGGTTTCTTGTTTGATTTTCTCTAGTCTTGCTTCTGAGACTGGACGTGAAGACATAACAGAGTCCACAAACATTTGGACCTCATAGTCAGAGTCAGAGAAGTCACTGTCTTCTAAGGGAAGTCTTGACAGAGTATCAGCTACCACCATCCTCTTCCCAGGAACATGTATGGCTTTGACATTGAATCTCAGAAGGCGCATTAGTAGCCGTTGGCAGCGAATTGGGGCCTTATCCAGATCAAATGAGTTAATTAGAGGCACCAGGGGCTTATGATCTGTTTCCAGGCTGAAGAAATCCAGGCCCACTAGATATCGTTGAAATCTCTCGCAGGCCCACACACCCGCCAGACACTCTTTCTCAATTTGGGCGTACCGCTTTTCAGTATCTGTTAGGGTCCGTGAACAGAAGGCCACTGGACACAATTCCCCATCATGTTCCTGTAGCAGTGCGGCGCCAAGCCCATAACAACTTGCATCTGCACTCACCACTGTTGTCCTGGTAGACTCATAGAATTTTAATACTGGTGCTGACACCAACATCTTCTTCACCTGAGCCAAAGCCTTCTCTTGGGGCTCACCCCAGTACCAGGCAACATCATTTTTTAACAGTTCGGTCACCGGGTGCAAAACTGTTGATAGATCTGGCAAGAATTTGCCCAGAAAATTAATAAGACCCAGAATCTGCCTAAGTTCTTGCACTGTCGCAGGGCTTTTCATTTCTGTGACGGCATGTACTTTGCTTTCATCGGGCCTTATGCCCTGACTGCTTACAAGATGTCCAAAATAGCGCAATTCAGATTGTTTAAAGCAACATTTATCTTTGTTCAGCTTAAGTCCAGACTGTCTGATAGTCTGTAGCACTTTTTCCAAACGGTGATCATGTTCCTCTGCTGTAGAGCCATAGACCAGAATATCATCCATGACAACTACTGCGCCTTCATGGTCCCTCAAGAGAGCACTCATCTCTCGCTGGAAGATCTCTGGAGCCGAGGAGATGCCAAAAGGGAGGCGGCGGAAGCAGAACCGCCCAACAGGGGTGATAAAAATTTCTGGCTACCTGGATCTAAGGGGATCTGCCAAAATCCACTAGAGGCATCTAGTGTGGAAAAGAATCGTGCCCCCGCCAGCTTAGGTGCAATATCCTCAAGTGTAGGCAAGACATACCGTTCTCTTTTTACTGCCGCATTCAGACGTTTTAAATCCACGCAAATTCTGATTTTTCCATTTTTCTTTGTTACGGGCACCATGGGTGCACACCAGTCGGTTGCTTCCGTCACCACCTCAATTATCCCTAGAGCCTGCATACGCTTCAGTTCAGCCTCTACCTTGGGCAAAATAGGAAATGGTATCCTGCAAGGAGTAGACAAACTGTAAGGGACAGCATTGGGTCTCAGTTGAATCCGTACCGGTTCACAGTTTAATAGTCCTATGTCTCCAAACATGTCACTCTGTATTTCATTAATTCTAGAGACAAGGCCTAATCTACAAGCCACTGTGCGGCTAAGGAGGTTGTTACCACACCGACCTCTTATGACATAGATCCAGAAGGTGAAGTGCCTTGATTTATACACACTGCGTGCGAGGAATCTGCCCACACAGTCTACACGCCCTCCTGGGCTGCGGACACATGCTCTGCTAGCTTCCAAGATGGGGCATTGTGGTAATGATTTAAAGCTTTTCTCAGACATAACAGAGATATCTGCCCCTGTGTCAATCTTGAATTTGATGCATGCCCCCATCACAGGGAGTTCCACACTCCAACAGTCATCGGTGTCCAGCCACTGTGACACTGATCCAAGGAATAGTTCATCTGTACATTCAGATTCACATCCAACTTCAATTTCCTTTACCATCTCTGTTTTACATGTAACTTCAAAATGACCCATGCGATTGCATTTTCTACATCTCTTATTCTTAGCAGGACAGGGGCTTTACGGTCCATGAATGCGGTTACAGCGAGAGCAGCGTGATTTCAGCCCTTCTGCAGTCTGCAGCCTACTGCCCGTACTATGCCTCTCTCTAATAGAACGTGTGGTAGTCTGCATTTCATTCACCATGCATTCAGACCTCATGGTCAGATTCTGTGCTTTTACCATCTCGCTTTGGCGTGCCATTCTGATAGCCACATCTAGTGTCAGTTCAGGCTCCAGCTGCAACTTCTGTGACACATCAGCATCAGCTACACCAATAACAATTCGGTCACGGATGTGTTCCTCCTTAGTAGGACCAAATTCACAGTACTCTGCCATTTCATATAAACTGCGTACAAAGGACTCCACAGACTCTCCTGCTAGCTGACTGCGTTTATAGAAACAGGCCCTTTCATGGATTACATTTCTCCGTGGGACAAAATGGGCACTCAGTTTGTCCATGACAATATCAAAGTTATATTCTTCCCCTTCCTGGAAAATGAATGCATTATATATGGGCTCTACATCTTTCCCCATGGCATACAAGAGTGAGTTAACCTGTACCTCTCCACTCTCCTTATCCAATTTTGAAGCGATGCGAAACCGGGAGAACCTCTGACGCCATGCTGGCCATGCTGCAGGCTGAGAGAAATCAAAGGGTTCAGGAGGCTGAAACTTGGACATGTTGGCAAACTTGCAGACTGTTAATGTAGGGTAAACAGCACTTCTGACACCATGTCATGAAATAAACACTCCAGTAGATCTTCTGTTAACTGCTTTATTCATGAAACATCTAGCATAACACACAGGCAGTGTCTGTCATGGCTGCTGTCAGTTACTCTCCCTCTGGAGTCAGTTACCAATGTGACTCCTCCCACTCATTGTAACTTTATTAGCAGGCCTGCTCCCATGACAGTTAACTATATAGATACCATTGAAACCAAACAGAAGTTTTAAGTATTAAGTGCATCAAAATGATTGCATGAATCCATAACTATTCAGAAACCACTACCATATATTGAAGCATTTTTCTTTCCATGTACAAAGCGTATAACCAAGCTCAATGAATACATTAGGGTAGAAAAGTACAGCCTTTATGTTACATCAGTATAGCATTGCTAATATTAATGTAACAGTGTTTACAGTACACACCAGAAATCATTTACCAGCAGGTGGTCTCCTGGTTCATAAGAAGGTTAATGGGACAGTTGCTGATTAGAAAAATGCCTTTGCTTACATAAACATGTATAAGTGATTGCAACAAAAATAATCAGTATATGATTAGTGGTCCCACTAAGTTTCTATCTGGAGGGAAGCAGAAGTATAGAGACATTACCAGAAAACGTAAGTGTGCCTCCCAGCTTGCAACAACTGGGGCAGCTGCAACTTTTACCATGCAAAACTTAGGGCCCTGACTTAAAATATGGAATAGAGATTGCAAGCCAGCCCTTCTCGTCTAATATCAGTGTCTGACCTCAGAAATGCTCTACACGATGAATGCAAAAAATCCCACAGAAACACTCCAAAAGCTGTTTAAGCTGCAAAGGGGTACCAACTACATATTAATGTCTACGTATTTAGAATATAGAGTACATAGGCGAGAAGGTGGTAAGACGTTAAATAATATTACTTAAAAATAAATTATGTAAAAAGGATAAATGCTGCTCACTTGATTAAGTAGATACACCCCTGTCCACTTTTAAAAAGAATAAACGCAGGAGATCTTCAACATGATCTTCAACTGGTGATTTTGGTTGAAGATCATGTAGATGTTTGATACATTGCTTGGTCTTTAATGCACTAAACAAAACACCAAAATTCTTGTGCAGAAGACTGCAGCAACCCCCAATTTGCGCCCCAATTATCTACAAATTGGTATTTAATGCAACCTGGAGCTGAGCTATATTGCCTTCCACTGCCTCAAATTGCCGTCATAAGATCTGTATATACTGAACCATACCAACACTAAAACTTTACTCTAACAAGGTGTAAGTGAGGTAATCACCTTGTGTTAAATTTCACTTCAACAAACAGAGAACACATGATCTTCAACTAAAATCACCAGACAAGTCTTATGTGTCTATTGTCCATATAGTGTAGATGTGTGTTTTTGCAATTAAGTAAATGTAGTCAGTACCTTTCTTGCTTTCTGTTCTGCCATTAGTAAGAAATATTTGTATGTGTGCCTCATAAGAATATAAGAGGCTGTTTACTTGAAGAGGAAAGAGGATGACTTTGTCTGCATAGAACGAGAACCCATGGGACAGTTCATTCTTTTAAGGTAGTATGTCAGCACCTTGGCCGAAAAGATCCTTAGGCATTAATTTTCCAGTGAACTTGAAGGAGAGATTAAGGGACCTAAGAAAAAGCTAACAAACAGTTGGAGATTTAATAATTTCACCGTACTGCTAGGAACAACCATGTTCCAGACCAAAAGCTTCTGCATAATAAGGTGGATTCTCAAGAGTTTCTTGAAGATGAAAGTAGTGTACCAAAACTGCATAATCGATAAAACCGCTTGGATACAACAGTCTACTGTTTTGTTTTAAAGTGTGAAATAAAAGCAACAGGAATGTTTATAGCAACTGACAGATTTGCTCTGCATTATCCATTATATTCTTCTTGTATACTCCTTTCTCAAAATTCAATCTCTGTGTGCCCTGTGTACCCTGTTTCAGTGTGCATTCTTATTTGCTTTAAATGGCAAAAAAATGAATATGGACATTTGTGAATGTGGGCTACGGTGGCACCTTTAACCATTTTTGCAAGACATATTTTGCAGACCATGACATTTAAAGTGTTATACTGTAGTATGTGGTATGTATAAACTTATAATTACTAACAATCACACAGTTATATATCCACATACCATATGCTTTCTTGCCTAATTTTACAATTTCATCCATTCGTCCAAATAATGAACAAACAAAAGCAACACTGGGCGAAAGAAACAAATGTGTGCACACAAAACCTTTGTTGATTCCGTGGTCACGGCCTCCATTTTAACTACTCTAAGAGGAGGAGGATCTCGCCACTTTGCCTGCACTAAGAAGAGGTGAGCTGATCTTCATTTGTCCAGTTCAACTCCTGTCACATCATGCTGAGGGCTCGCTCAATGGCTGTGCTGCATCTTTCAAAGAAAAAAAAGCAGACTAGTAATGAAGCCTATATAAGAGCAGAGCAGGCAGGGGATCCATTAATTTCACCGTGACTGCTTTATGTGAGCATTTTACAGAGTGAGATTCTTTTGTGTGAGACTTGATGATCCTCAGCCTGCCATTTCTCACAGTGTCTAAGACTCTCTAAAGTTTTGATTTTTAAAGAATTTATTTTAATGAATAACACATTTTAAAAATTAAGATCATTTAACCAGCTCTGTTACTATCCTTGACCTTAACCTTATAACTCTAAGCTAATTTTGACCCTGTTTCCTCCATGCATTGGTCTCAGATTCCCTATTCAACTTCTAATACACATTTATTTCTTGTTTCCATGGCAACCGGACAGATGAATGGGATTTCCAAAAATGTTGGAAGAATTTAATCCGAACAGAGCACGAAGCTGGAATAATTTCTTGGTTTAAGAAGAAATTTTTTCCCAAAAAATGAACCCGAAAACTAACACAAATTTCCACCGGAGCCCAAGTCTAATATGAAGTGCTAGTGGAAGAAAATATGATTGGCAGGAGTATGAACCTTACGTTAACATGTCATTTATATGTCATTAATTATGCTAATATTATTTTTATTCATATAAAATTTTATTTACAATTCCATGGCTCCTTCTGTTATTACTTTAACGAGGTCCAGGTCGCATCCCCGGCCTCTGGTACGGTGCGTGCCACACAGAGCGCATCCTAGAAAGAGACTGAGGGAGGGGGGAGTCCTGTCAGACTCCCGAGGGCAGACCAGGGGGCGGGATAAGCGGTGACGGATAGGTCATCCTTTACTATGGGTATAGGAGGAGGGCGGCTTTGGCAGGCTATTTAAACCTCCAGCAATGATCCATCATTGCTTGATTGTTCAAATACCTTCCTGTATTCACCTACCTCCTTGCTGAATACTTGTTTTTGGATTTTCTGGACTTTGACCTTGGCTTGCTTAACAGATTTTGCTGATTCTCTCTACCCCAGACCATGGATTGCTATATGGTACTGTTTTTGCCTTTTATTTTTACACAGTGGAATAAAACCTTTGCTGTTGCACTATACCCTGGTTTTGCATCTGCTACTTACCCTGGTGTCTCTCTGCACTGTGCTCTAACCCCTACACACCTGACATTTCCAACTTTTTGACCATGATCTAATTCAAAATAATCATATACCATTACTGCATGTTTCCGCTTTTGCTTTAAATGCCCTACACTACTATAGATCTTTGCTTCTCCTGGTCAAGCTATAATTATATATTTTTACATTGGGTTGTAACCATCAAGGGATCTCTATCTGGTTTTATTATCAACATTTTTTTAGTGGAGTGTATTTGGATATTCTTTAACCCCTTCAATCCCAGGGGTTTTTGGTACCTCAAAGCCCAGAGCAATTTTGCCATTTTTGGGGTATGTCGGTAAAGCAATTATTCTCTTTTCCTGTGAATAGTATACCCATGTAAACTATATATAGTTTTTTTCAAGGAGAAATAGAGCTTTCGTTTGATACCATAGTTGGATGATTAGCTGAAAATTTTAGAATGAGAAATTTAGTAAAAACTACCGAAGATTAGGAAAAATAAACTAATTTTTTTTACATTTTCCCTCTGAATCCTCCACAAAATTAGGTAAAGTGATGGAAAATCCCCTCCATGTTTATCAACTCAGGTGTCCTGATTTCATAAATACCTAATTTATATAGATTTTCCAGACTTTCCCAGCACCATAGAGCATACTATTAGGTGTACAATTTTGTATAATTGTTATGCCTATGGTTTAACGGGTTTGGGGTTGTGAACGGGGGCAGGAGGATTATACTGACTAGATGTTATGCTAGGGCAATGGGAAGTAAGGTTTTTTTAAGAATTTTTTTATTATCTTTTTTTATTTTTTTTAAAAAATGTATTTTAATTTATTTACATTTTTTTGTATTTTTTATATATTTTTTTGCACAGTAATGGTTAGAAGTCCTCCTAGGGACCTCCTGAACATCCCCGTGATGTCACAATGACATCACAGCTCACATTATAATTTTTTTAGTATTATTTATATTATTTTAATGATTTATTTAATATTATTTTAAATGACTAACCGTTTTTTTCCCCCCAGCTTTTCTGTTACAGATCAGGAGGGGGAGTGAGAGAGATGGTTTCCCACTCCCCTCCCCGCGATCCCCCAGCACCGATCACACTGTGATCTCTATGCCTGCGGGGATATCCTGTCCTCCAATGACCTTCCGGGTTACGTCAGCAGCGATCGGGCACTTTCAAATGTAACAGCTTACCGGCTTTCATGCAGGAAGCTGTTACAGGAGATCGGGCAGCAGAAAGCCGGCGATGCCGGCTTCTGCTGCCAGGGGGGAGCCTAGGCTCTCAAACGACAGCCTGGTCTCCCGTGCAGCGGCAGG
>VKOC01023635.1:0-20008 GCA_009364415.1 Spea multiplicata
GTTTGTATTAAAATGAGTGTACGTTGGTGTGACTGTGTATGTGTATGCTAGTGTGACTGTATATGTGTAAGTGTGAGGATGTTTTAATGTTAGTGTACATTAGTGTAAGTGTGTATGCGTGTGAATGTGCATTAGTATAAGTGTGTATAATTGTGTGCATAAATTAGTACACATGTAGTGTGTGAGTGTGTGTAGTGCACATGTGTAGTGTGTGAGTGTGTAAGTATATATTAGTGTGAGTGTGTAAGTGCTAGTGTGAGTATGTATGTGTAAGTGTGCCTTACTATAAGTGTGTGAGTGTGTAAATGTGCTAGTATGAGCATACTAATATGAGTATGTAAATGCATTAGTGCTAGTTTGAGTAGTATGTGTGTTTGTGCTAGTGTCAGTGCTTAAGTGTGCTAGTGTCAGTGTTTATTTGTGTTAGTATTTGTGTGTCCATCCCCTCCCAGCTTTTTTATGCCAAAAATCCACCCCTCTGCACCAAAAAAATTGGACTAAAATATGAATTTATCATTATTAAAGGCATTAATTGATGGCTACCTGTGTCCAGGGTTATTTATTTATATTAATAAAATAATTACTTTTGCATGAACTGCCGCTATAGTCTAATTATCTATTATATATGCTTAATAAAATAACACACATAACACACATACAATCATGCTAACTAATCATATTCTAACCTGCTTGAGTTCCAAACTGATGAGTAAGACGGCGTGAGACATTCTGCCAGAGATCCATAGAACAATAACCTGTGTGGTTGTTTTCAGTAGCTTTAACTGAAGCATTTTTTGAGCATTGATCAATGTCGTTAACAGAACCATTGCAAAGCCCAATACTGCTGTTCTAAAAGCCAGAATGATAGATTGATGACTATTTCTACAGTGCAGAATGGAATCTGAACAAAGGAATAATGTCGAAAAAATTGCTGAGTAACAATAAATGACCTGGTGGACCATGTTCTACCTGTAGTTTGTAGCTTCTTAGAATAAAATCCATCCGCAGAGAACCTCTGAAAGTCTGAAAATATTAAAAATAAGGAAAATGGATAAAGCTTCCATCATAGGCCTGACTTTACACATGAACGTGTTTGCACATATTTGAGGTTGTTGGCTCCTCATTAGTCTGGTTGCAGCTTGCTGTCCAGGGGTTAATAGGGAGGAGGTTTAATTGCACCTCCCCCAACACTTTAATAAGGTTTTGGTAGCAGTATAAACTGCTTTGTGTGCCCACTATGTAGGAGGTGAGAGTAGGTTCTCACCCTATTGAGAGTGTGCCTTGACGTGGCGGGTGAGCTTAATTATGCTTTGGCCAATTCATATAACCAAAACCTCTCATTTATATTATGTTTACATATTTGTTGCCAACTTTATTAGGGTAAGAAGCGCAGACAGTTTTTGTTTTTTGTTTACACATGAACGGCCATGTGAATGTAAAATGCTACATATTCTAGCATGTGTTCAAACGCCATTGTTGTTATAACAGCCCACATGTAGCAGTGTATCACGGTTCAATGTATAACTTTAAATGTATTTTTATTTGCCCATCAGAATTAGGAATTTGGCAGAAGAATTAATTTGCAAATATATAACAGCATTTCACCCTATTTTGTCCAGGCAATTAAAACACAATTTCAAAATATATAACAGAAACTGAAATATAGTTATTTAAACATATTGTATTGCTGCAACTCACTTAGCTTTTGATGAATAATAGAGAAACTGGCATTTCGAATACAATCTTGCAACATTTAATCAACTTCCTGATTAATTTCCTGACTCGGAGGTATGAACTTAATGACTTGATTACCTCAAGTACTTACTCTTCACCAACAAAAGGCTACAGCATATCTTTCGAGTGCATGCTAATCCTCTCCCACCCATCTGAAGTCATCAGACGGTACACGCTGTCACGCTATGAACCTCATCCATAAACTATTAAGAGGCACAAGGTGATGGCATGTATCTGGCGCAGAATTGGGCTCTTATCTTGGGGGGAAAAAAGTTTACAATTATTACTAGAGCGCTATAATTAATATTTTCACTTTTTTTAAAATATATTTTAATAATACGATTTTTAGCCTTAATACGGTAAGTCGTTGTATTAAATACATTTAGGGTACTTGAATTAGACGTCGATTAGTAAACAAGTTATTAAGATCTATGTAGGCTGATCGAGTTAATCATGTTGTCAGGAAGACGAGGACAGACGCATACTTACCAACTGGTGTTTGTGTAGGGCATGCATGCTACAGGGCATGTAATGTAAAATGTAAAGCTGGAGTCCATCTATAATACATTATAGCACTGTACATGAAAAGCTGCCGGCAGTCTGAATACATTGAATTCGGGTTTTCATACATAAGCCCTAATGATTGAATGGTCCTAGCAAATCATGAGAGTTGGCAGCTATACAGGTGCATCCAGGGAAGTATGTAATTATTAAAAATAACAAACATGGTAAGTTCAAATGCGTCACTAAAATATCATTTTATTGGGTTTTTACAGATTTAACATCACAAACAATATTTTTGAATTAATTTTCTTTCTATCGATATGTATTGCACGCAGGCATGTCACTATTATAGCTTTCAGTAAGCCTGTAATTATTTACTAGGCGGTTATGGATGCATAAGGTATTATTTAAAAGAAAGCATACTAATAATGGCAGCGAATGTTAAAAGAATGCAAACAGGTGATAGTTGAATGTTACAAAATCCTCTTTATGATAAGAGTAACTTTATTTTTGCCTTGAGCTATTGTTGAGGTAATTTCAAGCTGAGGACATATCAAGACAAAGCGTTAGACAGACACATTTTAGTTTGCAAAAGGGGAAAAATATTAGTCTTCTTCTAGAAATACTTAAGTTATCCAAGGTACACAACTGAAGCATTTCCTGGAATTAGAAGAAATATTCCGTAAGATATGCACCTTTTCTTGTGACTAAACCCGTAAATCCTTCAAGTGACGTACTCAAGATTATCAAAGCGGAGTTGTTTTAGTAGGTGAATATATATTTTCTTGATGGACTTGTTAAACATTCTAGGACAAACCTATTAAACAGGGCTTGGACTTTAGTAGTAAACTTTATCAAGTTCATTTATTAGAGCCTTGATTTATACTGTTGACTTCTAATGCAATTGTTTGTCATCTTGCTTATTCTTCACGCTCCAAAACTTGCAGCTGCTAAAATCATTTGTCCGCCTATGTCCTCCCATTCGCGTCCATTATTCTGTGCTGATGGCACTGCTAGATTCAATGAAACTCATTCCCAAAAGGATCACATGTTAAAAGGGGACATATTTAGTGCCTTTATGGTGTCTTTAAAGGGGAACTCCCACTGTTTTATAGCTGTGTAGGCAGTAGGTGTAGGCTAGCTAGTGTTAGATGTGTGTTGGAAAAGCGTACTTGAAATTTCCCATGGTTATCCTAGCTTACCTGTTCCCTCTATACGCACAAGTTGCCGTTACTTCAGTCTTCACTGTGCTCTAGTGTCGTCTCTGCCATGTAAACTGGAGACCAAGCAAGAGAGTGACATCTTCTAATGACATCAAACACTGCTTGAATGAGGCCATGCATGCAGAAAAAAAGGCTGTCATTCATTACCTCTTCACTTACGGACCTATGGAGTAATGCATGTGGAGCATTATCGCTGGAGTGTTCTGAGGTCCAGAAGGTGAATGAATACTTTGAAGAATGTGTCAACATCCATAGTATCTTCTTTCTGGTTCTACACATCCTTCTGAGGCAGAGCACCAGGCTATAACATCTTAGACATAGAAATACAGAAAGTAACAGCAGATAAGAACCCTTTGGCCCATCTAGTCTCCCCAACTGCTGAATACTATCCTTAGTCTCTGGCCTTCTCTTATATCTAGCTTAGCCATATGCCTATCCCCTGCTTAAATGTCTTCACTGTATAAACCTTTACCAATTCTGATGGAAGGCTATTATCCACATATCCAGTAAAGTAATATTTTCTGATATTACTTTGAAACCTTTGCCCCTCTAGCTCAAGACTAGACTAGATGTTCTGTTGTTGTGTTGTAACATTTCTCCTTTTAAATAAACTCTCTTCCTTAATCATGTTGACCAAGCATTCTGGTAGCATTTCCTGCTGCTCTATTGCATTGTCTACCTACCTTCAAATCCTCTGAAATACTTAGCCCTAGAGGTACGGACTGCGTTAGGTCTAGATTTGGGCGCAGGCCAACTCTTCGTGTTCGTCTTCGTGGGGGGGAAAAATCTTTGTATTCCGTGAATGTTCACCCATTCCTGTGTTCGGTTCGGGTGAATATTAGTGCACATTCTTCGTGTTTGTTTTTTCTTCTTCATTTTTTGCCGGTTTTTGTAGAACGGGTTAATACAGGGGTAACACGGTACTACGCAGCTGCTTTACAGAAACAAAAGTTGGAATACAGCACTCAGTTGTGAGATGGTGCACGACCCAGTGTACCACCAAGTCCTTCAATAAATCCAAAATAAAGAAGCAAAGGCTCAGCACTCAAATGGTAAGGTGAGTTTATTTTACAGGCAACATTTTGACACACAGGTCTTTCTCAAGGCTTGAGAAAGACCTGTGTGTCGAAACGTTGGATTTTAAATGTCCGTATTAGCATCTCTATTGGTCGTTCTTCATTGTAATGAACTTCATCGCTCCATATGCGGTAGGTCCTAAGGGGTGGCTGCGAGTGAAGGTAAGACCTGGGGCAGCACCCAAACTAAATCCATCACTTAATACCTATTGTTCCACTTGTCCCATTTCCAATTAGAAGGCCTGTTCTGTAATATTTTTAGACACATATATATAGTGAAGAAGTTGCAAATTATTACAACTAGTTGATACAAACATGTATAATGTGAAAGCCGTAAATGAATTTAATTGAATAACAGATGCTTTTCTTTTATTCCTGGACCAAAACTGCTAGCCAAACTTTTTTAAACCTAAGCTTTGTTATACTTCATCATATTGTGTGGCATCTAATCACTAAATCTACCTCTTTAACCGGGATTTTTTTAAATTTCTGTTTAGTGTTTTGATGGCACTTTTTTGTATTTGGTGGGATGCATGTGGAGAGCAGTCATCCTCCTCCTGCATATAGACTCATCTTGCACTACAGTGGCCAGTAGAAGAATTCAACATATAAGTTAGCTTGCCTTAAAAAAGCAAAACAAAAAACCCACAAAAACCTAACATCCTATTAACCAAACATCCTATTATTCATTGTTCAAAATCTTTAATTTCTTTTTAAAAATGTACCTATAGGGAGGGGTCCAAGGAACTGTTTAAGGATCTATGAAGACAGTGTTCTCAATAAACATGCAAATATTCCTGCCATGAAATAATATAGCTCCTGGCAGTATCTGCAAGTGCAGACTAAAGTTTATAGAATCCAGGAATAAGAGGCAAAAATTGCGTGATCTGTCAATGTTCGTGACTTTCACCCAAACACAAATCAAATCAGGAAGAACAAAGATTTAATCTGGAAGGCGGTGACTGAGAAACCAAAACTACCGAGCTTGAAAAAAGTAAATATGCACTCGGCATTTAACTCAGCATTTAATAGGAAATAAAATGAGGACCTGCCCTATTAGTGTCAGAACCCCCAATAGGGATACAAGGAAAATTCTCAACATACAGGATATCCGAGATTAAAAAAAATGTATCTGTTATAGCTTGCATTTTACTGTAAATATGAAAAATCAGACTGGAACTTCTATCACTTTTGATAGCTTGTTATTGTTGATGCATTTCACTAAGAAAGCCAGTGGCTCCTAATGACATAAGTGTGGCTGATGGTTGGATATGACAGGCCGCACGTTATACGTTTATGTTCACGTAGCGTGTGGTTTGGCGTAATCAATCCATAGTCACACACTGCAGCACCCGATCTGTCTTTGGAGTGGAAGATCTAGTGAGTATCAGGGCTGTTGGCCAGTGGCCCAAAGGGTATTTGCTCTAGTATGCCAGATGGCCAATCCAGGCCTTCCTCAAAGGGTTAAAGGTTTTTCAATTCAACCTCAATATTTTAGTATTTAATTCAAATGAACATAATTAAACTGTATAATCAAATTACAATAATACAAATACTGTCCTTTATTTTATTTCTTTGAGGAGGGGGTTTCTTTTTTTTGAGGCATCTGTGAACCTGTGTTATATCGACACGGCACATCACCATAGCAACAGACATACATGAAGGAGATCATGGCTCCAACATAAATACTGTGAATGTTGTCTGGCGTACAGTGTCAATATTACTGGAATATGTATTCTAAAATGATCTGGTATATTTCTTAGTGTTTCTGTTTGTCATATAAGCTGTGTAATATATGAGGATTTTTATCTGCAAAGTAACGTTCCAGATCAGTTTGTGGTATAGTGTTTACAAGATCTCACTTGAGATTCGCAATATTATAATTCTCCATATGCTTTAATACAGGGGCCAGTTTTTGGTGCTTAAATATGCTTCTAAAAACCTAAATACAAATGCTGTGAAAAAAATAAGACTAGAGGGACATAGAAAAATAGTGCCATCCTTTATACTGCAGTCCCACTGATTCAGCCCCCTGGTAAGCAATATAGCCATGAAAAATTAGATAGGATTCAGCAGAATTGGGCTACTTTGACGTAGTGGGGGGGCTAAGCAAAATATAGCGATATAGTGTGACGCAATCCCCAACAATTAGGTGTTTTTTGACTCGCTGAATTGAATTGCTTTGTTTTGTGTATTTATTGACTATATTATTCTAGCAGCAACCCGGGAATCTGAATGTGTATGCCTTTTAATGCTTTTTAGGTGGGGTGCTCCCCTTTCTGTATCTTTTATTTTTTGAATGGCCAAAATCTTCCCAGAAATAATTCTTCAAGTAAAATTTATTTATAATTTTTAGCTGGGAACACTTGATTGTCAGGTGCCTTAAAAGTAGTTTTTTTTTAAGAGCTTAGCCTTGAGTTTCAAAGCAAAGAGCTGAAAAAATATTACATGTGGAGTCACCCCCCCCCCCCAAGGCAGTGTAAATTCCCCAAACTCAGTGACATGTGGGTAATCGAGACCGACTGCATACAACATACTTTGAATAATTATGCATAATTGGACAGAAATAGCAGCAGTGAATGTACCTCATTTACATGAAATGGGTATCCAGAAATGGCTTATTCAATTCTAATTCTTACACAGATTGTAGGAATGGCTAATAGAGTCCATTAGTTTAGGAGATAAAGCATTCATATGAAATAACCACAACTGGGAAGTAATTATCGACCCACTGTTACTGTTGGGAATAATTTCAGTATTTTTTTTTTTAAATATAGTAATTGTTGCAATTTTTATTGTGATGGTTAATGCATAATGCAAAATTGTGTGAACTGCCTGCCCTGATGCTATTTATTTCTAAGTACATAGTACTTACTTACTTGACATATAGTAAGATGTTTCAAATGGCCCTGTTAACTCCAGGGCTGAAGTGCCATCTGGGCTTAAAAGAATACTTCTGAAAGTCAGGCCTTGTCAAGTCTCCTGTGCATAATTAAAATATGTAACAAAAGAAGTGAGGTGTTTGAAGAAGATTCCGCCCTCACTTGATGTGTAGTTTGAACTTGCTTCCCACATTCCACCGAGAGAAACAGGATGGATACACCTTTCCTTTTTAAACAGCTGCAGCTGCGCTCAAGATCACTGGCCGGTCACCAGAAGATCCTTGGTCTGCAAAGAACAGAATAAATCAACTTTATATTAAAAGTGCTGATATTTCTCCTTTTTTAAAAACAAAATCTATTGTAGAATCTATCTCAGATGTATAATGCGCTTTACCTCTGCTTTATTCTGCAAAATGGCATATGAAGCATCACAGATTCTCAGTAGAAAAACCCGTATTCTGTGTAGAAATGATATAAATGATCTACGTTTGGATTTCCAGAAGCTTAGAAATCCATAAAAACTCCAGCCCAAGATATATGAACCAAGGGTCAGCACCAACAGTGCTCATGGTGGACATTTACTGGGTCTGTGGTGGACACTTTAATGATGTTCTATGGACCTTCACAACTCTTCAGCTTGTGGGGCCCCGTGGAAGTTATGGCCCTGCACATAATGTTTTTAGGATCTTAACAAATACATTCAGAATGGCTTTGTCATATTGACATAACTACCCGGCAAAAGCAAGTATGTGAGGCTATCATGATGGTTCTTAGGGATGAACCAAATGAAAAGATGCCAACAAACTTTAGACTAAAGTAAGTATAAAATGGCCTATTGTGGCCAAACAGCTGATAAACTTTGGTCACATAATACGTTTTAACATATAATTGGCTGATTATGTGTCACTTATAATATTTCAAATCCTAGAACTGCTTTCCTCTAATGCTAATTAAAAAAAATTAAAGGTATATACTCACCACCCTTTACAATTTAAGCTATGACGCCGTTTGTATGCACGACCTGTACAGCATAAAATAGCTTCATTTAGCAATTTTAAAGCACTAAACAATGTGAAACATTCCTTCAAACAGGTCTTATACAGTACACGACGTATTCCTCAGGATATACTTGTCTATGCTAGACAGATATTTTAAGAAGATGGTTATTTTTTGCATTGCTATACTCTTTAGTTAAGGTTTCACAATTTATGAGCCATTGCAAGCATTAAATTACTCTAAATGTCAGTGTAGTGACGTCAGACATTAAGAGTCATGAATGCTGCGGCCAGCATGACAACCGCTGCAAAGCAGAGATTTAAATATAGTGTGAAAAAAACAGGTCTGCCACTCATGGGTGAAAAATAGATCTTTTCTAAAGAGATTATTATTGTGTGCAGTTGGGTGAGGGGTTCTTGCTTAAAATAACAATATTTTAATCTTTATATAGTAAAAGATGAAACACATGCAAGAAGAAAAAAAACATCTCCCTTGCACCAAAGTTATAATAGCTTATTATTATTTTTAGTCTTGTATAGCGCCATCATATTCCTTAGCGCTGTATTATTACTTTAGGATACTACGGAAAATGACAGCGCTTTAAAAAACAATGAATAATAATAGATAGGAAAAAATATGTTGTCACTTATCTTTCAAATTTATACGGTTTCATTAACATGCAAGATCAAGGCATATCTGCTGCTCAATTTATATTATCTTTCTCAGATGGGGTGCAAGGTAAAGGTCCCTCGCCTACACAATCAGCCAACTTATAACCTCAATGACCATGTATAACCCATATTTATGAACCACACCAGGTTTTGCATGGATAGTTGACAGCGATATAAACTGTAAAATCCCAGGCATTATGCACACAGATCCAAAATCCAAAACCTATCTACCAAATTCTGCCTAGAGTTAGCGAGAAGGATGCATGCTGTTTTTTCTTCTTTGTAAATCTAAAACTGCAGCAGCTTTAGTACTTTAGGTTTTTGATGTTTCCTTTTTAAGAATAGAGTACAGTTTGCTTCATTTTATCCCTTCTCGGACAATAGGGGCTACAGGTAGTTTGGGTGACCTATGGGCCTTTTGGCTGAATGAGATTTCCTGTGTCTGGTCATTGTTTGTGACACAAGAAAAGATGATTAATAATGTTAACTCCATGAGATATTCTGACAAGTCAAATGCAACAAATACAGTGCTATGATTAAAGTCACTAGTAAACACATTAAAAAGGTTGTTATAAATACAGTGAATATAAAAAGTCTACACACCCCTGTTAAAATGTAAGGTTCTTGTGATTTTTAAGAGTGAGACAAAGAAATCATGTCAGAACTTTTTCCACCCATAATGTGACCGATAACGTGAACAATTCAATTGCAAAACAAACTGAAATCTTTGAGGGGGGGGATAAAAAAAACTCACAATAGGTTGCATAAGTGTGCGCACCCTCTTATAACTGGACGTCCCTCCAAAATTGCTGAAAAGACGAGAAGAAAACTGGTCAGGGAGCCTTACAAGAGGCCTACTGCAACATTAAAGGAACTGCAGGGATTTCTGGCAAGTACTGGCTGTGTGCTACATGTGACAACAATCTCCCGTATTCTTCATATGAATGGGCTATGGGGTAGGGTGGCAGGACGGAAGCCTTTTCTTACAAATAATATCATCCAAGCCCGGCTGAAGTTTGCAAAAACAAAACATCAAGTCCCCCAAAAGCAGGTGGGAAAATGTGTTCTGGTCTGATGAAACCAAGGTTGAACTTTTTGAAAATAATTCCAAAAGGTATGTTTGGCGCAAAAACAACATTGCACATCACCCAAAGGACACCAAACCCACAGTGAAGCATGGTGGTGGCAGTCTCATGCTTTGGGGCTGGTTTTCTTCAGCTGGAACCGGGAATTATAAACAGTTCCAAATACCAGGCAATTTTGGCACAAAACCTTCAGGCAAGCTGAAGATGAAGAGGAAGTTCACCTTGAAGTTCAGCATGATGACGACCCAAAGCACACATCCAAATCCACAAAAGCATGGCTTTACCAGAAGAAGAAGATTAGGAGTCAGGTGAAGTCAGAGCCCAGACCTGAATCCAATTGAACATCTGTGGGGTGATCTGAAGAGGGCTGTGCACAGGAGATGTCCTCACAATCTGACAGATTTGGAGCGCGTTTGTAAAGATGAGTGGGCAAATATTGCCACGTCAAGATGTGCCATGCTAATACACTCCTACCCAAAAAGACTGATTGATGTAATAAAAAAGTGCTTCAAAAAAGTATTAGTTTAAGGGTGTGCACACTTATGCAACCAGGTTATTGTGAGTTTTTTTTTTTTTTTTTTTAAATTCCCCCTCAACTGGTCAGCTTGTTTTGCAATTGAATTGTTCACATTATAGGGGTTTTTACAGGGGTGTGTAGACTTATATATTTACTGTGTATCAGTGCCAGATTCAGGCCCTCAGGGGCCCCTATGCCTGCACACAAATACACACACATACAAACATACAAGCATAACACACACAAAAACAAAACTGCTTACCTTTCAGACACCTGGCTCGTCTCCTCTTTCAATAGAGCGGGAGCTGCTGCTATAAGATCCTACTGATCACCAATCTTCTGGTTTCAGTAACCTGTATAGTGTGATGGTTGTGGGGTAGGCACTTGTCTAGTGAGGGCTCTGGGCATTATATAAAAAATGCATCAAACCACAGAAAGAAAATCTCACAGGTCTATGAATTATGTCATATAAATAAGCAATTTATTAGTCAGAAGAATATTGGGAGTGAGAATTACACCAATTGAATCACATTAAATATGATATCTGTACATAGTGTGAATCCTGTAATAATATAACAGGATTTTTAGAGTCAGGGGAAGGTAGCAGAATAATTACTCCATTGACATTGGAGAGCCATGTATCCTCGTGTTTAATGTTCTCACAAGCATTGACTTACTGCTGCGTAGTATTCACTGTATCAATTTGCTTATGTCATAGAATATTCCTTTTTTACTTTAGCAAAAGTTTCACCACCTTAACTTAAAGGCGGGATACGAAAAGTATACACATCTTCATGTATTCCTTTATAAATGTATTTGCCTCTTCCCAATTTCTTCTCTTTTTTGCATATTTCTCACACTTAAATGTTTTAGCTCATCAAACTAATTTTAATATTAGACAAAGATAACTTGAGTAAACACAAAATTAAGTTTTTAACTGATGATTTTATGTGTAAAAGGAGAAAAGCTATCCAACTTTACCTGTGAAAATGTAATTCCCCCCAGTTACTAAATTAACAAATTAACCACATTTAATTGATAATTGGGTTCAATTTCAGCCCTGCTGAATCTAAAGGTCTCAAAAGAGCAGCACATGATGCCGCAATCTAATTAAATTAGTATTAGTTTATATTGAGAGCGCTCAGAGGAGGTGAGAAATAGAATTCTGTATCACAAAAAAAACATACTTGTTGTGTTCTTTATGTATAAATATCGTTTTCAATTCTTGCTTTCGAGAAGAAGCCCTTCTAAATCATTTTGTTTGGCCCTGTAATAACCTAGAGCTGTTCGAAAACGCTATTTCCTCATCCCTTTCCAGCTAAACGCCAACCCAAAAAGCTCTGTTTATATCGACTTGTCAATACGTGTTTCAAGCACAGTACAAACACTCATCAAACTGGATTCAAAATTATTTGTCAAACTGATGTGAGACAAGTTATGAGCTTTAAGATAATGGTTGTTTGGTTCTCAGCTTCACATCTAATGTTTGCAAAGTTTTACTATTTGCTCGGAATGCTTTGCGCCGGAGGTTAAATTGTATATTCGGTTCTTTCAGCAAAAAGGCAATTTAAACTAAACAGGTGTTCATTGAAACTGCCATTGATGTGCTTTTAACTTATGGTCCCAATTGAGAAATCATTGTCAAAGGCCTTGCTTTGTTATGTGCTAATGGATGGTTATTAATAGTTTTAAGTATTCCTTGATGTTTTACAGTAAAGCTGTAAAATTTATTTTCGTTTCTTTATGGACAGGAACACATTTTTCTGATGATCCACTAAACAACTAATGACACATCCTTCTTATTAGTAACCATGCTCAAATATAACAAACTGGGACAGTTATACGCAGGGACAGTTATACCCAGTGAAATAAATTACTTATCCGGGGACTGGTTTTTGAAATCAGTGAGAGCGCAGTGTTAAGAAGTGACGTATTTACCTATGCGTTTCCTACTTCATACTGGTTTTAGCAATGAACCCAACATTGCCCAGTGCAAGAAACTGGCAATGGGATGAGCTAATGGGCTAGGTATTTTCCCCCTACAGACAAAATACTTTCTTACAAGAAAGGCCAGGAGTGCTTTAATCTTTCAATAAACATATTTGTGACAGCTAGACATTGGCATGGAAGCAGTCTATGGAGATGGTAGAGAGACATTCAGAGCATGAGAGTGAATGAGGGTGTAAAAGAGTGTGAAAGAGCATGAGAGTGTGAATGAGGGTGACAATGAATTTAGTTTATGAATTAAATGCCCTCCAATTTTTGTTTGACCGAGAGGGCAGGAAATTAAAAGTGTTGTTCAAAAAAAACCAAAAAAAACAAATGGATCAAATATGAAAATGAAAACTAGTCTGAATCTTTTGCACAGGTCTGATATTTTTTCTCACAGACTCTACTCTACTAATACTTGGCATTTAGGGATGCCCTCTAGCCAATTCAGGTAATGTCCACGGTCTCTTCCTATAAAGTTGTTAACATCAATGTTTTGGGTATTTGGTGTTTTTTTTAAAAAGTCTTACTATGTATATGTTGATCCAGGGTTGCCCTCCATTTATCTTCCGACCACAAAAATATATTTACCCATTGAGCCATAAGTATATAACTGGGGTTGCCCTTGCATGGAGGCGGTTTTCCTATATACTGAACTTTGTGATCACTGCTAATTTTACCAGTGTAAGATAATTTATGCTATTAATTTATTAAATACTATTTTTAACTTATTTTGGTGTCTTCTGATTCTACTTGAGATACGTTTGGGAGCAGATGTGACCTCGGAAGAATTCACTACCCCACAGATACTCTCATCTCATCTCAGTACAGCAGCTTTATATTTTTATGTTGTAACATACTACACTATATTTTATTTATTTGCTGTTTATTTTATATATTTCAATCAATCTGTACCCCCTTGTTCCATTTGGAATTCTTAGGATGGTTTCAGTATATAGTATATTTATATTTTCATTTCCTCTGGTGTGGTGTAAGCACATTTTCCTATGTATATGTTATTTTACCCCTTTGCCAGTTAGTAATACTAGAGGACTGTTGCAGGATTTTTAGTCATTCACCTGGCGTTGTGTACATCCTTTTTCTAGCAATGTGCTAACATTGTTCACAACAGCTGGATATTTCATTTTTAGATGTTCTGTAGAGGTTATTAAGACATTAAGACAATGCAGCTTATTATGTATTGGAGATATGGGTAACAGCTCAAACCCATGTCATGCAAAATTATGATGGGGGATTTTCCAAGGTCGTACTGGTTATGTACAACAGCTTTAGGGTATTCCCAGACATTCTTTCCTTGTGGCATAGAAACAGAATTTTATAGATAAGGATAATTCTGCCCTCAAATCTGCCCAAAATGTCCTGCTGTAACAAGACTTTATTTGACCCTTGGCTTTCTCTTGACCCTTGGCTTTCACTTCTTTGGTTAGGTGGCTGTTGGATCATGTTAATAGAGAATGGAGAAGACATGCATTTTTACCTTCAATGATAAGGGATACACTGTCACATCTGAGTTTGATATGCTTCCTAAAATACATAAAGATCCTTTACAACCAATAGTAGAAGGATTGAATTGCGTTTTCAACCTGTGGCTGTTTTTCAAGATAAAGATCTTAACTGCCATGTACCAAAACAGAAGTCATTTGTGAAGGATTCGATGTATTTTCTTCTGATTCTTCATTGTCTCCATATGTCCAGAAATAGTATTGGTCACTATGGGTGTGCAAATGCTTTACATTTCCATTGCACATGAGAGGGATCATTAATTTACTTGACATCACACAATGGAATATATTATCCATTTACTGAATTGTCTTCTAGTACAGCATACATGTCTTCTATGTTGTTAAATTATAAAATAAACGATTAACATCTATTCTTCAAAGTATTCTTACTTTACAGCATTTTTCACACCTGCCTTAACGTTTTGCACAGTACTGTATTTGAAGACACACAAGCATTTTGACAGATATACTACATACTCTGAGTTGCATATAAAATAATATCTAATTTACCTGTGTATGGGTGTATTTAGGAATCTCACTTAATTATGTATGTATATATATATTTATATATAGTATTATTATCAATGACGAAATCCTGGAACTGAAATAAACCCTGCCAGTCAGGTGTTTGAACTTTTTCCCATAGAGGATTTCAGACCTAGTCTGTTGTTCATGTCTAGAACATCACTAGGATAGCCCCTATCCTGTAAGATCTTCCTTATCTGATCCTGAACTGATAACCTTATCTGAGGCTATCCTCTTATGAATATAGTGGGAACATCTGAAGAAGAAACCTGTAAGGTTCCAATTTTTTTTATAATGTTATATCTTTTTATACTGCCATACAAAACACGATTGAGATTAACTCGGAGATGACTGACAGCCGCTTTATAACCTATCCTACGATGCATCCCTGCTCGGAAGCATGTCAATTATTGGCTCTCTGTTGCCATTTTTATGTTGGCCCAATATAAGGTATCAACTTTGACTAAAGACTTCATTTTCTCTTGCGTTAAAAATGTCCATTTCATTTAGATGTGCCAGTTAGCAACATTCCAAAAATAAAGTTTTGTGTACAGCTTTGTTGTTATATTCTGCCCAGATATTCCTGATTAAAATACCTAAATATCCTATTAGAAAAGTACCAGACTTTATAGCGAGCTTCATGTAAACATCCAGGAAAGGGGAAGTGCAGTGTTCCAAAAGGGCTTCATCATGCAGTGTCAGAATAAGGGGTACAGGGGTAGTCCTATATTAGGGATTTTGTTAATTCTATTTGATTTGTATTAGATTGCTTTGTTCTTTTAGAGGTTTCTTTCTTTATTTTTTTGATCAGAATTTGTCAGATACATTGTATGTTTTATTTTTACACTTTGGAGTGTGGCCCCCATAAGCTTTGTTCGTTACATTACATCCAAGCCTCTGACCCTCTAATTTTAGATTATGTCCTAAATTGTCTCCTGCTTTGAAATACACTTCCCTGTTGTGCTTTGCTGAACCCCTTTATGTATTAAAATGTTTAAACTTTACCTTTATATATTATATATACTCTGTAGTTATGATTATAAGATGAATCTGTGCCATTTACATTATCAAGGGAATAAACAGTCTCTTTTGGTGGTTTTTTTTCTGTCTTTCACTTTTTGGCTTCTTATGCAGCGTCTGTTTCACTATGTCCTCAAAATGAATAATCTCCACCGTAAAGTGCTGAAGAATCGGTTTGCACTGTAAAAATAAAATATAAACATACTGATGACATTCTATGTGAAGTGTGCTGGTTCTCAATAAATGCATATAAATATAGCTATCTTGCTTGTTACGCAGTTTACAGCAATGACAGTTGGACTGAAACAGTTGTAACTCATAAAAACTACAAAGCTGACAGAAAGTTCCAACATGTAAAATTCCCTGAACAGAAATTTGGCGAAAGATCCAACTAACGACTTCTGCAGTTTGTTTTTACTCAACATAATGTGGATTTTTGCCAAACTGTGTTCTCTTACAGAATGAATTATACTATTATATATATATATATATATATATATATATATATATATATATGAATTAAAACGCAAAGGAGTTTTATTTACTATTAGTACTATACTACTTAATACTATATCCTGTCACAAACAACCTACATGTGGATATAAAATTGGCTAAAAGATTGTGTAAGGGTTAATGTGTATTTCCTCATTGTACAGAAAAGTGCTAGCTATTCTACAAACTCTAATGAATACAAACACTTTATATAGGGCCAGGCATTCCTCTAAATTTTGAATGCTTGAAATGATTTATTATACTAGTAGTTATGCATTTACCTTGGGAGTTACACTAGGCCTTACTCAGTGCAGTGCCCTCGGCCGATATCTCCGCATCATTACATTTGTTTATATAGTACAAGCAGATTCTGTAACGCTGTTACAACAGTGAGTATAACATTTTTTTAATCGCAAAAAATAACAAACTGGTACAAAATGAAAGCAAGCTTACAAGGGGAAACTTAAATAGTAGGAGAGGACTTCATGGATAGGCATGAGTCGATCGAATAAAGATGATCTATATGGGTTGTTGGTCATTAGGATGGCTTGATTAGGATGATGGCTGAGAGTGTAAGGAGGAAAGATTGTACGCTTCTCGAAAAAGGTGGGTTTTCAGAGAGCTTTTGAACGTTGTGTACGAAGTATAAGGTCTGACGGAATTGGCGAGGGGAATTGGACGGAAGGGACGCAGCACGGGTGAAATCCTGAGTACGGAAGTGAGAAGAGATGAGACAAGAGGATGGTTAGGGGTGTATTTGGATAAGATCGTAGATCTTTTTTGCTGAGGGCTCTGTAGGTCAAGGTGAGAAGTTTGAATTTGAGGATATGGGGAGCCAATGGAGAAATTGGCATAGTGGATTTGGTGTGAGGGATGAATGAAGAGCAGAGTCAAGTATGACACCAAGGCAGCGAACTTTCATGGATAGTGGAGTTGTCAACAGTGATAGAGATATCCCTGGACTTGTGGACGGAAGCCATGGGGCTTTTACCATTCAAGTTCAATCCTTGTGATGTTGAACTTCAAGTAATGGGACACCATCCACGATGCAACAACAGAAAGTTAGAAGAGAGCGTGAAAGGTCATCGTGCGCTGTGTTCATTTTTGTGGATATGTCTCTCTAAATATAAAATATAAAAGTAAGACCTTTCAAAAACGAACCTGAAAACCAAGGATATACAGCTGACTAATATTACCTATATTTCCACCATTTAGGGCTAAATGCTTCTGGGGCTAGCATGTTTTGCTCTTCCTGAATATTAAAACGTCACATTCCTGCAGTTAATATGTTTTGAATAGTTTTAATATAAAAAACCTAAAAGGTATGCTTTTAAAGGATGTCTTAGATGTTTATATTGTTCAGTCATTGTTGTTAATCTTCTAAAGTATTACTTTTTTAACTCTGTAGTTTTATTTTAATTTTGATCTGTAAAATATTTCCAGTTCCTTTGATATTCAGGATAATCCAGTAGTTTGCAAGAAACAGAAACCGGTCTTTGATCCCTTTGCAGCTTCCGAACACGGGACGTAACTTGAATGAACATGCTGGTTTTATTTATGGCTGAAATGATACTGCAATGAGTTATTAAATTCTTTACATCTCAGTATCGATAAACAGCCATTTAAAACCAAGAAATGGTTAATGCAGACAAAAAATATGATAGTTAAAGAAGAATTAAATCTTTTTCTTTACTATCAATACAATATTTAATTACTGCTATTAAAACATTGTTTTTACCATTTTTACATTTCCTCTCTATTTTCGGTGTTAATTTCATAACAGGTATATCGTATGATCTGAACATAAAGATTTCCTTTTGTTCTATGCTAAACTTAAGTGCTATGCATATTATACCAGGGATTTTTATAATATGAAACTCATTTTTACAGAATATGCAAAAAAAAAAATAGAAGAAAAATCTATATATGTGCATATATCAGCCTTTACTTATGAGACAAAACAAGATATTACATTGTCAGTGTCTGTTTTTTAGTTCAGGTACACACCCTTTAGGTTATATTCACATAGCAGGGATTCCAGGTCAGAAGTCTGAAAAAATATATGTATGCGCATATTTTTATTGTAGCATTACATCATATATAGAACACTAACAATTGTTGTACAGATACTGTTTAACCATTTTCATTCCATTTGAACAGTGTGTTAATAGATAGGTCATGATAACAAGCAGTCCTGTGAAGGTAGGGTTTATGAGCAATAATTAATGATTAGCTGGAAACACAAGTCTGGTTACACTGCATTGACAGACACAAGACATTTCAACAGG
Source organism: Spea multiplicata (assembly GCA_009364415.1). NCBI lineage: Eukaryota > Metazoa > Chordata > Amphibia > Anura > Pelobatidae > Spea > Spea multiplicata. Next base: position 18,526 of record VKOC01023635.1, read on the forward strand.
GCTGCTGGTGAGCAAAGCCTGGGAGTAGGCTGGGAAAATATTGCAATCAGTATGCCAAGCAGAGAGTTCCCATACATTACATGATGCGTGCACTTGCCACAAAGAAGATGCCTGGGGGAAATATTGTTCCACATGTATTCAGGTCAAAATCACAGTGCCATTTATTTTACATTTTTATGGCAGCAAATTAAAAGACTATTTAATTAAAGTGTTGTCTTTGTTCGTGTCAAAGTACCAGATCAATATGTGGCTAGTCATGGTGTTCTTCATATCGCATGGCTCATTGTATAAAGTAAAGCTCTGTGTAAAGGATGTTTAGCTAAGAACAAGAGAGAGTCAAGGGTCTCCAATTGCAAGTTCTCCACTTTTGTTGTATTCCTGGTCTGCCTTGGGTCCACGCTGCTTGTAAGGGTGGAGAAGGAGAAGGGAGAGAGGGCTTTGGAAGCTTAGGGCTTCGGAAGTAATGGTAATTATGTTCTGACTTATGTCACCTAGTGCTATTAAGCTCAGTTTCCCATCATTTAGGGTGGGCTATTTTATTATTTCAGTACTCCGTCTGTTTTACATGAGCATTAATGGAACTGAAGAACTTTAATACGGACATCTGAGTAAAGGTTTGATAAGCGATTCATTTAGCTAAGAAGCTTTGGAACACTCAGTTTGATCTTTCTGGTACTAAAAGTGAATCTGATTCAAAGCTTGTAAATTGGTCTTATGACTATATCAACCAATAGAATACTCCTATGGATGGGACCATTCTATAGGTCATTAGATTCTTAAAGTGACTTTACAAACTTTGTACCTAAATAACCGTCTTTACGTAAATCCCCATTTGCACATTATGGAAGATGACAACAAAATATCCAATTGATTATGTCATCTATGGCTACCATATGTTCCTTTACAAAAATGGGCCATATAAAAAACATATTGTGGAAATGCAATATTGTATTACCGTATTTGCTCGATTATAAGACGAGGTTTTTTTCAGAGCAAATGCTCTGAAAAAGACCCCTCGTCTTCTAATCGGGGTCGTCTTCTAATCAGACCTCAAATAGAGGTCTGATTAGGAGACTAAGATCCAGATCCCCCGCACCGCTGCAGGGGACCTGGATCCTCCTGTCTCCACACCCCACACCACACTTACCGGTACCGGTGCTTCCTGCCGGGGCAGCGGGTTGACGTCTACGCGATCCGCGTAGACAACGTCCGCTGCAGCCGGAAGGAGGCGTGGCTAGCAGCGGGGGTTGTCTGCGTCCGTCGCGTAGACATTCCCCGACTGTCAGAGATCAGAGTTCCATGCACCGGTGCGGGGAACTCTGATCTCTGACAGCCGGGGAATGTGTGCGCGACGGACGCATACAAACCCTCGCTGCCAACTCCACCTCGTCCGGCTGCAGCGGAAGGAGACGTAAACCCGCTGCCCCGGCTGGAAACACCGGTAAGAGGGGAGAGAGAGGGGGGTAAGAGGGGAGAGAGAGGG
>VKOC01023636.1:0-26826 GCA_009364415.1 Spea multiplicata
GAAGACAAACAGATTGCAAAACAAACACAATTATCACGTGTAATGAGTGCAATGGAATAGAACGCACACTCCATGCTGTCTCCCCCCCCAGCATGGGAATACTTGACTAGTTTAGAGTGAAGGGAGCAGATGTTTTGCCGAGGATCAGTGGAGCAGAGGCTAGATTATCCATAGCTGCACAGCCGCCTCTAGACATAGCAAGCTAAATGGGAGTTAATTTAAATCAAGAGTCTTGGACTTTCAACCAATGAATGGCCTCTCTTACCCTGGGTTTTAAGAGTATACCAGGCAGAAAGTTGGTAGTAACCGTCTGATGTCACACCTGGTGGGGTATAGCCAAGCCCCACTGAAGTCACTTCCCCGAGGGAGGCAACACTTTCAATGATGATGTCACTGCTGGGCGGGGCTTTCCCTGAATTACCAGCGACAAATAAAACATCATGAAACAGAGAGACAGGCAACAGAATCAACAGTGTCAAGGTACAGTTCATTGGGGGGTGGGTTAGGTGGGTACAAATCTGTCTTCATCGCAGGCATCGCTAGAGCTCAGGTATCTCCCCAGCGTGCATAACCCATTGTCACATTTTTAGATTATGTATCATATACATTCTGTATGTAGTTTGATATGTTTGAGGACCCCTCCTTTTCCACAATATCCGTGGCTGTTGTAGCTTTTAGCTAGCTAAATTTGTTCAACAAAACTGCCAGTAGCTTGTAGTTTTTGTTTGTTAATTTGTGTCCATGTATTGGAGATATTTAATGTAAAGTCTCAACCCCTGGAAGTCTGACGGAACTAGCGTTATCTATCCACTAATCAACAACTTATTAACACTGGAGAGATGACTTAATGGGGAAAAATCCCAATGTGACATGGGGTATTAAAAGCTGATGGCAACCAATAGAAAGCTCCCTTGTCATCACAACACAACATAGGGTATTGACATATCATGTCTCTTGTATTTAGAGTGAAAAACAGCCGCTATTTAGTACTCTGGGAACATGACAATGTTCTATTTCAATGATGTTCTGAGCCGCAGGTAAAATTATAACTTCTATTGATCTGTGGAAGTGAGCTTTGAAAAGCCGATATTATAAATATTCCTCAATAGGCTGGACGTGGAACAGTAAATACCAACAGCTCGCAATTTCACTTCTCAGCGCCATCATTATATCTAATAACGAGGCAAAACATTATTGGTTTTGTTCTTTAGTTTTGTGAATAATTTTTTAGGGGAAAATAAATTATATTCTTCAAGTCTTTTTGTAAGAGTAATTGGGTGGATGGATATACACTTTATCGTCCGTTTAGCTGAATTTTACAATATAATTTTACTCTCCTTGATGGTGCGTGTTGTGTTTGTGTATATATATATATATATATATATATATATATATATATATATTCATTCCTGTAGAATTGAGTTATTAATAACGGATACAATGCTTCTAATAATACCTGCCAATCATGGAAAGAAGGCAGAACTACAACCCTCATTATTTTTGATTGCCCAGTGAGGGGAAAAGTTGGCATGGCCTGGGAGGCGCATTTTAGGATATGACAAATGGTTGCTTCAGATAAAAGTGTTTCACAGTTCCACATACAGCCACAAGGGGTAACAACAGCTGTCTCGTTCAACACAATTGTGAGTTGTAGGACAACGTCTGACTACACCTTGTGTACAATGATAGACCGGCCAGTGTTATCAAGCATAATCCTCATCCATACATCAGTATTCTGTGAGGTTAGTGGAAGTGGTTGGAGCAAGAAGTGCTTGCATTCGGAGGAATGCAGATATCCTTATTACTCATCATGCGCCTACAGAATGGTCAGCCATAGACCAATCATCCAAACTCTAGCGAAGGACAAGGCAATCTGAACTAGTATAATATATCATCTAACCCTACATGAAAAAGAAAGCCGTGCCTTCACGTATTCACTTAGATGACTGGTGAATCGACCAAGCTCTCATCACTGAATCAGAACCAGAGGTGGATGCCTAGTTGGACCTCGGATAGGTGAACCATAGAGATTTTATCATTGGAAAAAGGCTGCGGAAAACCCCAGTTATGTGTCTTTTTCCTTACTACCATCAGACACTTTCATATCTCTCCTACTCTTCCGAAGTACTAATTTCCACAGACGGCATTAACAGATAATGTGAAAATGTTAGTGTCTGTAATGAAGTCACAAAGTTAGCTTTCTGAAAGTTTCGGCACCTCATTAAATTATTTCAGAACAAATATCGGAACACAAAGTCGGCAAGAAGATATCTGGAACTCACAGCAGAAAAGTGGTCCTAAAATAGTACATCCCTGTGGTTATACCCTCTGCTAAAGGTATAATAATTGTAGGCAGGGTTTTTTAGTAAGTGGAAGATAACGAATCACTTCCACTGCTTGTAGGTAAGCATTAGCTAATGAATTTATTTTTCAGATATATGAGAGACCCTTTATGGGATTCCTCAAAAGAAGGGGCTTCAGTGCTTCGGTGTCAACCAAACACATCTGTCCATTAACTACGCTGTCATCCTCCAAATATCACTGCATGCGATACTATTTGAAGAGAAACATTTATTCAGAAAATACAGTAGAGCAAGTCTTCATGTGGAATTTTGATCAGATTTGTGTAAATCTCTCCCCTCTACGGGGGGGGGCTGTGGTGGTCCTAAAAAGCTGAACTATTCTTATATAGTTTGGGCCACCACTGATATGCAAGCGCTAGTTCTTTCGCTGTGTGGTTAATAAGCAGAAATAATAATAATAATTTGCTATGTTGCCCTGTAGTGTGAGTGAAGGAGCAGTTAATCCCTGGGAACCTTTTAATAGGAACAGAAATAGGAAGGAAGAGGTGGGGTAGGAGCAAAACTTACCGTAAGCAGAGTCACTTTCACCTCCTGTGCTTCCCGAAGCTGTTACAACATCTAGAAAATATGAAAAGAAGCGGGCAGTCGTTAGGGCATTATACTGCCATTCTTTTATAACAGGAGATATGGCAGGTAACTCCATCATTTTGGGACAGTGGGCTCCTTTCTTCTAGTTACTCATCTGGTGCTTCGAGGTACCCTAACCTGCAATAACTAGATTATTAAATCTCTCATTTTGGCCGCCGCATTATGGCTTATTATCGCTGCTATGAATTAGTGATGGTAAACATTTAGAAAAGGGAGAATGGTTTAATAAGTAAATGTAAATTAAGAAGAGGATAAGAGTCATACGAGAAACAAACTGTTCATTGAACGTAATAATAATAAGCGTGATTGTGGTTCCAATAGTGGCCTATGCTTTGTCGAGTTGTGTAAGCCAGTTAAATCCAGTGTAATCGTACAAAATGTACCATGATAGACAATCCCCTACTGTACTGAGCGCATGACCCCAGCTACTCAGGAGATTGTCCCAGATGAGACACATCACACGAAACATCCTCCACGGCACTTAGGGCAAAGATCCTGTCCTTACCAGGCTGTCATGGCCACATAATTCTGGCTAATCACAGGTTAGCCGGACAGAAATATCAGACAAATGTAACAAAAGCCAGGGCATTACTTTGTGAGGCGTTGTAAAAAATGGCTAAAAGGTTACAGCGCTTTTGAATTATTATTTTTGATTACGGTGGCCGTTCTGTGTTCTGCAAGTTGTTCTTTGTCCTGTCTGCTAAATGAAGAAAGGTGTCTAGACGTTACTGACCTTGGCAGCTGCCCCAGTGCTTGGACTGCTCCACATCCTGCTCGTATCCGCTTCTAGAAAGAGCACACGGACGTTTTAACAACAACAGAAGCCTCCTCTGTCTAAAAGGATAGGGGTTACATGCAGCTACCCATAACCCTATAACACATTATGCTAAACCGAGCAAACCGACTGCAGTTACTGTTCCACCAATAAGTATTTAGCGTCATTATTCATATTGCTATGAAATACGATTCACATGTTGGGTGTTTAATCAGTACGGAGGGGACGTTACCTGATGTCTCTCTTGTAGCTCATGCAGCTTCCGGATTTCAGCCACACACAATACGGATCTCTAGAGGCCAGACAGCTCCTGTGAAATATTAAGATACGGAATCACAATAAGAAAACAGTAAAGCCTGATAATAAATGTTATATTACAAAAACAGGACTGGTATAGACGTTCTTCGTGCAAACTGAATTCATGAAATTATAAAGTAAAGAAATAGTCACAAAATTCTTGGCACGGTCACTCACTGTCTGTGAGACAGAAAGCGGGTTCATTCTCATACGCTTTACAGCAGTCTGCCTGCGCTAATGTTACTGCAGAGGATCGACAGGCCTCTTAGCACAGATAATGAAGTAAGAAAGAGCAGCTATTTGTATTTATTAAAATAAAAAACGGTAACTAGTTTCCCTCAATCGTTACGAGGATTCCACTGAGGTTCCAGGAGAATAAACCATCTTCCTTCACCATATCCGTGTCCCCGGTAGCGCTGGAAGCCTGCCGGTTTGCCGCGACCTGCCGTTGGCACGCACACATAGCTCAGCACGCTCCCATGCTTTCTTCTCTTTCTTTTTGCAGTGTTCCCGAGGCTCCCTGGCTGTGTTGAATCTGGCACGGTACGATGTGTTGCATAAAAGCAGCCTGATTAGAATTTCCTGGCTCCCCTCTCGCCAATTAGAAAGTTGGTGGGCAACCTGGGTCCCCTTGATCCAGTGTAAAAATGTATTGTCTGACTTTTAATGTGGCTGACTTTGTAGTGGGGTATTCAAGCTGCTGTATTATGCCGTTGGGGGGTCCGTGTGCGCGGCTCTTGTCGTCAATGAGCATGCGGAGAATGAATGAGTCTCTGTGCATTATAAGTAGCTTTGTTCTCGAGATCCTCGCATGTGATGTGAGTTTATTAATGAGATTATTATTGAGCTGGCTAGGTTAGCTAAGAACAGATTTTTTTAAAACTTATTCCAAACCTAGAAGGGAATCACAGATTTGAAGAAAAAGGAACAATAGTTCCCATTAAAGCAGATGAACTGCCAGCCTCCCCTTTTCTCTTAATCTCATTGCCTTTGACTAGTGTTGCTTGTTTGTTGTATTTTGTATCCAAATGCAAGGAGAAGCTGTTAGGATGTCGTGTGACGTAATTTTAACTTGGAATTAGCTGTGTTTCTTGTGACAGCTCTTTGAGCATCAACTTGTTAAAGGTCAAGTTTAGATCTCTCTGGACATGTCTCTAGATACATTAGGTTTACATGTTGCTAAGCAACAGCACAAGACTAGAAAGGTGCTGATATGATACCCTGTACTCTGCAGATCTGTGAACACGTTGTCATGTGTGAATCCTAATTTAGATAATGTTTTAGGTGCAAAAACCTGGTTGATTCGAAAAAAGCAGTTCCACCAGACACAAGAAATAATGTGGAAACCCTTGGACCCTGATGCTTTATAAATGAGTCTGAAGCTGTTTAGTGTTCATCCGGTTCTAAAAATATGTTAGATTTTGGTACTTTATAACATTAGGTTTCCCACTAACCTCCTACATGTTCCGTATGTTTCACAGCGGCTCAGGGGTACTCTGATCACACAGCTTGAGAAGGCCACAAACAGAGCGTGGTTTTCACGGTCTAGCTGCAGTCCCAGAATCCTCCGGTCGTCCTTTTTCACATTGCACCTGCATCAAACAACACACGTGTTTTCATTCCACAACATGAATACCAAAGCAACTCTAAAATAACGCTAATACTTTCCTTAATTGCTTAGTATTTACCATCTGATCACATCTATAACATTCCGATTACATTTTATTATACTTTAAGCACAGTGAGGATGTAAAAGGTTTATCTATAAATGGGTGATTTAGCCATTTGTCCTCCAGTAGAAATATTTCACCTTTGCTGTTAGCCTGCACTGTACAACATGTTAATCTCCATGACAACAGCATGGCATACACAAGAGCCATATTTATCTTTTTAATAACAACATATTGTCAAGTAAACGTTCCACACTTCTGTCTGCAAAAACTTCAGTATAAAAAGTTTTTTGACCACAAAACAGAATTTCTTGGCATACAGAAGCAATTTGGCTCATGTAATCTGCCTGTCCCATGGAGACTTAACCTCTACCACTTCTGGTGGAAGGCCAGTGAATGTGTAATGCTGGGCAAGCCACAAATGGTCAGGTCTTCAGGCTCTTTTGGACTTGATTCTGGACACCTAATCATTATTACAGTAATATTAAATGGTAACTACAACAATGACATCAAACCGGTGGAATCCAAACTCACTTAGCGGGATTGTATACATTAATTTCCTCCAGTAGAAGAGTCTCTACTGTTGAGTTTTCCATCGTACTGGAGAGGACTTTCAACACCTTCCCATCTTCTGAGCCTAAAAACAAGATGGTGTAATTTCCGGCGGGCCCTGCGGAGGTATCAGCAGCTATCTGGGTCAACTTAAACCTGGAAAATAAAAATAAAAAAATGAAATAAATACGTGCCTAATATAACTCAGTCTCATCGTTTCTCACTGATCCCCATACACTCCACTTCTTTCTTCAGTCTGTTACATTTTGTCACGGACTGGGTCCATGCTGATGACTGAAGGACCCAGCGCGCCCGATGTTTGTATACAGGAGTCACGGTGCAGATGTGGAGTTTGGGCAGGGCCTGGTTGCAGGGTGACCACACTCACCCAGGTGTTGAGCACCTAGGGTAGTGCAGCCAAACACCAGCGCCCTGATATGGCAGCGGATGAAGTCCAGAACAAAGTGAAGATATATCCTGCAGGCACCCTGGAGCAGGCATAAAGCATAACACATGAATCACGTGCAGGATGCTGCAGACTGGGAGAATGGAAGCTAGGCAAAGGGTAATATAGCAGACACATAACAAGCAAGGGAAAGGGAGACCAGGCAAGAAACATGACATACAAGATATACACGATAAGAGGCACAAGACAAGGAATAAACATAACCAGACAAGATATGAACAAGACAGGACATCCCACTACCGGGGATACAGACAGGACAGGTAAGGACACCCCACAGGTTACATCACAAACTGACACACATGAATACAGAAACTAGCCTAGGACTAATGATAACTATTGGAGATTCCGTCACATGATATGGCCATAGTATGCTTAGCCCACCACTACGCCAAAGTACTCCAATGACGGTGGGTCCTAACGCTAATCCCTGCAGACAAAGGTACAAAACAAACCAAACATGGAAACCAAACATATAGCACTGAGACATACCTTAGACTGCAGACTGAGACAAACAGAACACACAGGTGGGGCACACCTAATAAAGGAAACAGAGCTGAAGCAGAAGCAAGGAATGGAAAATAGAACACAGCAAAAGGAAATCCAGGAATGGATCAAAGCAAAACAGGGAAACTAAAGCAGGACAGATATGCAGCTCCGCAGCCTGGGCAGACCGTGACAATATTGTAATTTTATGTTGTTAGTAACTTAGTATTTTCCCCTTTTGTAACTATGTTACAGATCTGATGGCACTCTATGATGAAAAACTGTTATTCCCTTGGATAAACAGGATACCTAGTTATGCATCCAATTAATATCCAGAGGATGCCCAATGAACTCCCCTACCTATGCTATTTAGTATTATACCCCATCCTGGGGCAAGAGACAAACGCTAGGACATCCCCATTGAACCCACATCCTTGTGCACATAGGACTGGGCAAAGGGCTGAGGTCAAGGCAAATCTATGCTCCTCCTAGAATTAATAACCTCCAATCTTAAAAGCATAAATGAGGGGGTCACACTTGCTGATGATCAATTAACCAAGAGCATTTAATTTGCAGCACCATAGCATCTTAATTCCTATGGAAACAGTAAGGGTGCCACTTAGTTTTTCACACATTGCTTCACCATTTTATGTTTTTGTTTTTTTTTTAATAAATAATGACACAGTATAATATGTCATGTGCTGTTGTTCATCTGAGGTTATATTTACCTAATGGTTAGACTTGCTAAAGAACAGACGATTGTTATTATGCCCTTTTATGTAAAAACATAGAATTCAAAGACGGCTTTCTTTTTCACATGACTGGCACAGTCCTCCACGTGAATAGGAAGATTGGGGAGATCAGTGATCTCCATTGTAACTGTCCGCCGTGGTTCCACAGAAAGCCTAGGCAAGAGTGTACCACCTAGTGGTGCCGCAGCAACATTTAGAAACAAGCCATTTAAAATTGTGGATGTGACACTGGATGCAAAATGTTCAGTACACATGAATCTACTGATACCATTCAAACTTTGTATATCACTTTAGAAGCAATGTTTTATAGCAGCTGATGGAATGTACAATCAGAAGACAGAAAATGCATACGTAAAAAGAATATTGAAAGAAGAGATTAAACTTGTCTAAAGATGTTTAATCCATTTATACGCTGAGCATATTTTCACTTAAAGTAATCTTTTGTTTTATGCTGTTTTTAATCTCAGCAACTGCATATAAATAAACACTTCCTAATACAGATGTAGTCAGGCTTAAACCTTGTTTGATTGCATTTTTGCATGAATAAATCTAAGACTGCATTCAGGGGTATGTATATGCATTTTTATCAAATAGTTCCGACACATTGAAATATAAGCTGATTTCTTACATTAAAAAACGCTTCTGAATCCCATCTGTTGTAATTAGAATTATGTATCTGTGAAATGTCATTCTAAACACCGCTTAAAGGTTTCTGTTTTGTGTTTATATGTTACAACATAAAATTAACAAAGAAAAGCACTGCTTAATTATCTTTCTTTACATACTAGGGTGGTAGGTAAGTAGAACAGCTTCCCAGCAGAAGTGGTAGAGGATAGCAATATAAAGGAACTTAAACATGCATGGGATAGGCATATTGCTATTCTGAATCTATGACAAGACCAAGGACTGACTCTTTAAAGCATGAAAGAATGGGCAGTCTAGATGGGCGAAATGGCCCTTATCTGCTATTAATTTGTATGTTTCTATTCAGTTAGTCTTTATAATGGAAAATGTTTCTCCATCTACGAAAAAAAAAGTTCTTATAATGTGATCAAATCTTTAATGGACCATAAAAAAAATAATTCAGAATTCCTTTAGTCACTTGAAAGTAGAAACAGACTATTGTAATTGTCTAAATGATTCACCTTCATATATGGCATGTAAATTAATAGATTTTTTTCTCCCTATTTCCGTATTTTAAGAACAATTTGCACTGATGTTTTATTTGATGTATAGATGAAAGAATGTATGCATCATTTTCGATGTACATGTGCAAACCAAGAAATCAAATCAGTTGATTCCAATTTACATTATTTTATATGATAAATAAAAGCCCCCTTTAAAATACCCACATGAATGACAAGATGCATTATGTCCAACAATACGTTGGATATACATGTCTTGGAAATGTAATTTCTTCTTCGCAAGCTGGGTCATTTTATTCATTATGATATGGGATTTATTGCATGTATCGATTCATTCAATGACATTTGTCTGCTTGGAATAACTTAAACGTATGAAGAGCTACCACATAGAGCGAGGGGACACTAACATGTTATGGCTAGCAGTCTTTCTTTAGGACAAAAATATCAATACCTCATATCTATTTTAATTTGCACAGGGTTAATATCTAGCAACTATACTTGCTTATCCATAGTCTTAAACATGGAACAACAAACGTTCGTAGAGCTTGACAGAAATGCTATTAGAAGACCACAGAGTTGCACCACTCACTGGCTTCATCTATAGAAAGAGTCTGCCAGTTATCCATTATATACACACATTTCACTTTTTGTCCTGCTACATTTCCATGATAAACCGTGATTAAGTTACCAAAATAAAGAATTGTTTGTAGAAAAAATAAAAATAATTATGTATCAAAATAGCACTCATTTTCAAACATCATCTAGTGTTGAGAGAGGTATAAACATTGAGTAATCACATTAAATTGCAGTCATGATTTAAAGACGACATATTCTACAAAGCTAATCCCCCTTCAAATCTGTCAGCAGATGTAAAACTTTAATTAAAAGGTGATCTTTGTCAGTCACTCTGTAATCAGTGCTGAATTATCATTTTCAATTAAGTTGACATTATTCACTGTCAGAAGCACATTTCAAAGCAACAAATTTACACCCTAGTCATTCCTATTAATCCTTGTCAAGGAGGCTGGATGTGAGTGAAAATCAAGTGAGGCATTATTTCAAAGGAACACGTGAATTTAAAAGCTCATCGGGGGATTTTAGGATCTAGATGTATTTCTGCAGTATCCAAAAGTGTAAAAAAAAACACAAGTAAGCATAAATCTTTTGTATTAACAATCATTTTTTTGTTAAAAAAAATTGTTTTGGTGAACTTTCCATAGTCAACGTATAATTATAACTTTCTTTAGCAGGAGCAGGTTTGTCACAATGCACATTCATGCTATCGCTAATACGAGTTAATGCTAGGGCAATCTTACAGACTCATGGTAATACACGCTTACATTCATGTAGCCGCGGGTCAGTCTAAGTTGGACTTGACCTGTGGAAAAAGTTTTGGACTGGCACAGGAGATGATCTCCCCGGGCCGAGCATGTCCCTGAGTGAGATGGAACTTTTGAAATGAGTTATGTTTGTATATTGTTTAGGGTGAGAGTAACTATATTAATGTTTTATTTTCTACTCATATTGTTCTTTATTATATCATACATAATATTTACAAAGGAGGCTAACTCTTAGCTTTAATATATTTATCCACTAATATGATGTGTGGTAATAACACAACCTGCGGTGATTATTATTATTTTTTAAATAATTTAACATTAAAATAGTATGTTAATATAAACGTTTAAAACATTTCTTTTTATATTAAAAAAAATGCATATAGTACTTTAAAGGACAATCTAAAATGTATTTGTTTTCCACATAATTTAGGTTAGTTTGATGAAAAATACTAAAACGTCAATAATATTACGTTTGTAGATTATAAAAACCAAAGAGTATTTATAAGTGTATTAAAAATGTTAGCAACATGTGTTCTGTTTGTAATGATAGGGAAAACATGCATTTAATTTGTGGGGGGGTTTTTTGTAAAGCAGTGAGAGAACAATGACCTTTCAAAATTGAGTATTTAAAATCAGCATGATATTCCTGACACAAATGAAAGGAATTTGGACAGGCTTGTAACACCTAATTTTAAAAGTTTCTTGTATTTATTTCCTGGCTGCAATGTGTATACTTCAAGAAAACAGCAAGCTCTTTAATGATTTCCTCGGTTAGTGATGATTAATTAGATTACTGAAAGTCTAAATAATATTCATGGGTGTTGAATACTGCACAAATGTATAAATATTGATAGCATAAAATGTCATTTTCAGGATGAAATGTATCATAAAAAAAGGCTTACTGAATATAAAGAGAATATGACTTAAGGAAAAGGTTTAATTGAAAAATGAAGATGCTGCTCTATTCAAGGAATCACCGTTATTTTTTTATTACTAAACACAATCACATTAAAAGTCATATTCAAAACCGAATGGAGAATTAATTACAGGAAAAAAAATAGCAAGATGCTAATGATTGGACTGATTGAGGTACACTAAAATCTAAAAGTAGCATGAAAAGGATAGTTACTTAGTATTAGATTTACAAGACATTTTATTTGAACGATGCACAAAATATAACACATTTTAATGGAATTAACGTACTTTCCAAATACCTAAATACTGAAAAATGCCATAAACAAATAAAGCACACTCTAAAATGATCAGCTTTGAGTACAATTCAATATATTGGGGTTATTGATTTATTTTACTATAAAATGGCAAAATACATTTAAACCCAAAATAAGGCAAAACCTAAATATATACAATCACATCTCCGAATAAAGCTTCTGCCTAAATATAAATATAGAACGACGTTATAGATGTTAAAAGACCTATATAAACATTATGATGTTGCCTTTTATCTCACCAATGAGCTTGCAGTTGGATAATGACGTTGTTACTAAAAAATATGTGGATCAGTGCCAGTGTAATTAATTTATTGTAGTTTCCCTTCACTATATATATATATATATATATATATATATATAACACCATAAGGTTCTAAAACAAACAAATAGGTCTGTACCTACAAGAAATTAATTAATTCTGGTTTCAAAAGTACCATCTTCACCACACCAACAACTGGAATCAACAGGAACATTTAATCGGTTAATATGGTTATAAGGCCACTTGTCAAACTTTGCACCAGAATCATTTTTTTTACATAACTTCAGTTGTGTAAGTGCTAATAAAATAAACTTATATTTGCGCTTTGTTAATGAACGAATGCTGCCAAAGACGTCAAGGACGAAGTACATATTGAAATACAGCTTTTCAAAAGTTGTATGTCATAGAAAGAATACATAACAAAGTAATATAGAAACATAGTATGTGATGGCAGATAAGAACCTTTTGGCCCATTTGGTCTGTCCATTGTTCCTGATGTAAAGGGTCGGACCATAATCCATGTCCGTGGTCTTGTTTTACTTTCAGGATAGGTTTATGCCTACCCGATGCATGTTTAAGTTCATTTACTGTGTTAAATACAAACTCAAACTATTTAAGGGGGGAATTATATTAACTATTACAAAAAATAGGTACAGGAACTATGGGTAAAAGGTGAATATGATTTACCAATGAGCAAAAATTAAAAAAAAACATACATAATCACACCAATTCATTGTTACTGTTAAGAAATGACACGTTATGTATCACCACAGGATTTCTCTATTCAAATTAGCAATAATAAGCTTATTTTCTACCAGAACCTTTTTTTCCCTAGTGGTTGCAGAGCAGTCAATGCAGAGGAGTCTATAAAGTTATTTATGTACTCATTAATTTGTCTTGATAGGGCCACTGTTCTTGTCTTTGTTGCTTTCCTTTAAATACAAATTTCACAGAATAAAACAAAAAAACAAATTATTCCGTTTAGAATATGAATTTCCGTTTATTTTTGAATTTAGAAGTTTTTTATGTTCAAGTTCTTCTGCAACTCGAAGCTTTTGTATTTTAAATTGCACATGCCTTGTTGTTCATTGTGTGAACTTTCTCATCTCACTTGTCCACATTGAGGAAATGAGAAATGTGTCGTTTGTCTGTACAGTGTGCCTGTGGCTATTGCAGTGCATTCTGATCAAAAGGAAGTTTATAGTGTAAATCTATAGTGTGTGTGTGCTTGAATATGATTCCGACATGGCGCTCCTAACGCAAAGCTGAATGTTATAATGACAAATTAAGCCCGGATTTATGTGCTCGGAAAGGCACGTGCTTGCAGCCCTATGATTTTGAAAGTAGGCAAACCAAAAGGGACATAAAATTAAGCCCGGTCTTACTTTCTGCTGAATTAGGTATACTGCTTTCTCCACTGTTTTGAAATTATGCACCACTCATTTTATGCAATAGTGCATACTACAGAACTTTTCTAAAGCATTGGACTCAAGTGGTTAAAAAAAAAAAAGTAAAGAAAACCCAATCTTATAGGGACCATTGGTTGTTGACCCTAAATTCCTCACTGGAAGTGAAGGTCTGGAACCTTTTTGGTGGGAGATATTCTTTCTGTTCTCATTATCATCATCATTAATATAATAATTAACATCATCATTCTCATAACCATGATTCATATGATATATTGCATGCTTTTGCTACTGCAGCAGCTGTCTCTTGTTCTTTTTATTGTGTTGTTAATACAACTGTGCTATGCAAACTATCTATGCTTATGCTAGCTGGCTGCATTTGGTTAATTTCAAAAGTCACTTAAAGATGATGATGAGACCCAAAACTAATATGATGTAATTGTTTAAGATATTCTTTTAATACAGTATATGTACAAAAGTATTGGGGTGCCTGACCATTACCCCAACAGGGACATTTATGGCATTTTATTCTAAACATATAGATATTAATATGTAGTTGGTCTCCTCTTTGCAGCTATAACAGCTGCCACTCTTCCAGGAAGGCTTTTTGGAGTGCTTCTGTGGGAATTTTCGCTCATTCATCCAGTGGAGCAATTGTGGGGTCAGGCACTGAGGTCAGCCAATCTCTGTTCCAGTTCATCCCCAATGTATTTGATGGGGGTTGAGGTCACTGACACCTGGGTACAACTTTTTTGGGGCGTCCCAGGTAGGCGTGGCAATATTGCTAACGCCTCCCCTTAACAAGCAAAACCTTTCTAACGGCACTCTGAGCAAGAGGGGAAAGCTGTAGCTAGCTCTTTTTGTGCCCAAGGCAATAACAGAAAATTGTGCCCCCCCACTATAGTAACTATGTAACCTCTTATTTGGTTATTTTGAGTAAAATAGATAAATAAATAACAATGAAATTCATGATATTAGAACTAGTCCCATCAATATATACTAAGCACGGTGGTACTGTTATGATCTAGTTGCATTTTTGCTCACTGCCAGAATTACACAGCTGAAGGCTAACAAACAGCCTGACATGGTTACTTACCTGTCTGGTAACTATATCCTCCTTAGTTCCCATGGCTACTCTCCATTGGACCAGTTCATTATCCAGCCCGTAGCCAGCCCCTTCAGGCTATTTAAACAGCAGAAGTTCACTTCCTCTTGGCCCTTGTATTGTTTCTGGCTGTGCTCCTGATTACCTGTGCATAACCGGGGCTTTCTCTGACATCCCTCCTGATTCCTGACTTGTGCTTGACAACCCTGATCTCCGTATTGCTGAATCTTTCTTGGTTCCTGACTTGGTTCCGGCTTCATATACGTTCTGGGATCACGATTTGGCTTTGTTTGCTTGGTTATTACAATAAAGGTGTTTTGTACTTTACATTTTGTGTCCATCTGGTTCCTGGTCCCTAACAGATACAGTATAACTGTAACTTTCATCACTGAGCCTGACAGTTGTATACCACAACTTCTATCACCACAACCACAACTAAATAAGTTTATCATTATATAGTGATCCAGACACCGAGGGTGGTACAGTGTATCCCTTATCATTATAACAAGACAGACACAGACGGTGGTACGGAATATCTATACCACTATATACCTTGCCAGACATTGACAGTGATACACTCTAACTTCCATCACTACATACTGAGCCAGACACCAAGGGTAGTACAGCATAACCCCCAATATCATATCAGTATATTAATATCACTTTTTAATTGTAATTTAATGGGCTGGGCCAGTAGTGCCAGTAGTTTTTACACCAAGTAGTTGTAGGTAAAATATGTGTCCAATAATGAAACATTATGAAGGGCCAGTTTAAATATACAAAATGACCAGCACCCAGGTTGCACTCAAAGGACTTGCCCCAGCACCCAGGTTGCACACATAGGAACTGCTACCTTCCTTTCTCCTCCTCATTATCTCTCCGCTATATGTTTCTCTTTATTTCAATATTCTTATTATCTCTCCTCCCCTTCTATCTATTTATCCCCCTTCCTCACTATCTACTCCACCCCTCAGTTTTTTTTTATTAAATTATCTTGCTGAAGTTCTGTGGTGGGAGATTGAGGCCATCGGCTTCCACCCAGTCA
Organism: Spea multiplicata; assembly: GCA_009364415.1. Taxonomy (NCBI): domain Eukaryota; kingdom Metazoa; phylum Chordata; class Amphibia; order Anura; family Pelobatidae; genus Spea; species Spea multiplicata. The sequence continues at coordinate 15,476 of VKOC01023636.1, forward strand.
GGTTAGAGCTGATGCAGGTGGCTGGAAGGAGAGGAGGTAGGAGAGTGGCACCGAGTGGTTGCTGAAAACAATTTCATGAACGAGCCACTTGTTTGTGACAAAGTTTTCAGCAACTGTTCCATGACCTTCTCTCTCCTCCGCTCCCTGCTGCCTGGGTGCTGCGCACCTCGTACACCTGCCTTGGCATAGCCCTCGACTTGCATGCCGCTGCTAGGCCATGGAAACCTATTACATGAAGCTCCTGCCGCACATTTTTAGTGCTGATGGTAATGCCAGGGATAGTTATCTTCAGTTATGGAATCAGGGAAGCACCATGCGCCTCAGCACTCGGTGACCCCGCTCTGTGACTTCTCATGGTCTGCTTTGTCTCAGCTTTGAGTTGCTGCTGTTCCAGTTGACCGTGGAATATCTAGCAGGGATGAAACTTCACAAACTGACTTATTGCAAAGGTGGCATTCTATCACAGTACCACATTTAAATTCACTGTGCTATTCAGAACCTAGTCTTCACAGATCTTTGCAAATGCAGACTGGATGGCTAGGTGCTTGACTTTATACATTTGTGGCAGTGGCAATGGTTATTGAAACATCTGAATTCAATATTTAAGAGGTGTGTCCCTATACATTTGGCCATATAGTGTACCAAAAATAGGGCAAACTATACATCCCTTCGCATGATATAATGGAAAAACAAATAAGTGTATCTATATGTTCTTTTACAAGTGTTAGAATGCATGGCCAGTCTGGTTAACCCTTTATCAACTGACCAGTTGACTTGTTAATGAATAAATCCAAAAGCCCAGTACCTGATAAGTCTATGACCCATTAGCAGGGTTCTCTATTCCATAATGCTGAAAAGGATCCTACAATGTCACCATGTGTAAAATACATGGGGGACACCTGGGACCAATTGCCAACCACATTTCTCATATATAATTGACACTGAAACATACTGATTGACTGACAGTTTATCATTCCGTCTTTTAGCTGTTGGTACATTGATGCTGATTATTAGCTACCTTTTGCAGAAATGCTATATCTACATTCCCATTAGGATGATGGAAAATAACATTTTCTCTGTGAATGTACAGCTCAATAAGTGGTGAGAATAGATTGAATAGAACATTCTCTCTGAATATACAACTCAATAAATGTTTAAACTAGAAAAGAGAAAGCTTTAGATATGATAGAGTAGATAGCGTTATATATCTAACCCATCTAATGAGTATAACTGAATGCTTGTCACACATACAGAGAATGTATGGAAAGGAGGGAAACCTGCATTTAATATTGCAACTATGTAAATGAATGTGTGTGTCTATTGATGGACTTTCGGTTCTGTTAACTAACAAGACGTGGTCAGTCAAGTTAGATGTCCAGACTCGCCCCATATTAACACCTGCAAAACCATTAGTATATTTACTAGTATACACATTTTTAAATACATTACATGTCAATAGGAGACAAGATGAGTCTCTTTGACAAAACTAAATAACCTCTAAAATGTAGAGACATTTTAAAGATTTAACTTGTATTATTATAGTTGTTTGTTATAATCCATTCCTGGATTTCCTTATGTTATGCCGTTAACTTCTGATTCTTTGATTCTGGTCCTGCTCTTGGCTTCAGCTTCTGTTTCCTTTATAAGTTGTGCCTCACCTCTTTGTTATGTTTGTCTAAATCTGCAGTCCAAAGGTATGTCATTATCTCTGTTCTGTACTTGGATTCAATGTTTAGAAATGTTATTAGAAATTCAGTAGGCAGGTTTCAGCACTAGGGCCCACATAAGATTGGAGTACTTTGGAGTAGTGGTGGGCTAAGCATACTATGGGCGTGTGATGTGACTAAATCCCTAATTGTTATTTTATAATCTTAATTTATAGGCTTAATTTATTAATTGCAAAACAACATATGTAGTTTAATTACTTAAGTACTGTATGCAATATGTAGGAAAAACAAAAAGCTTTAATAGAGAGTATTGGGGAACATTAAAATGATGAACAAAAGTCCTCAAAAAATAGATATTTTCAACAATGTGGGGGAGATTTTTTAAATTCTTTGTCTCAAAGTATTACACTTATTTTTGTACTTAAACTAAATAGAAGGGAAGCCTTTTGTGTTTTTCTGTAGACACCTGGTGACTTAAATCATTAAACACAGAGTGGGAGGTGTTTTATTTTTTAAATAAAAATGTAAAAAATAAAAACATTGCAAAACAATAGGTGTGTGTGATTTTTTTTCTCCCTGTTCTGTGACACATGTGGAAGTACAATTACTTGTGCAGTGATTGACAGTATGTTTGAAACAATGAGTTGTGTACAGTGGCAACTGGTGGGTAATTCCAATGGGGGTGTAAGAAAATATGGGCCAAATACAAACTTCGATCGGGAACAACACATAAATATGTATGTGCGTCAAAAATAGGCAGAGTCACTTAGATGCAAACAAAGGTAAAACATTTAATACGAACAAAAGTAAAAGAAGAATATAAAAAGAAGATAACAAAAATAATACGGAACAAGTCTTACAAAACCTTGGAGAGGAATTTAGTTGATGGCATCTGTCCTTTGCATTCCTGAGGATGGAGGGAGAGAGTGTTGGGACGTGAAGTGTCCGTGGATGGCAAGTACATCTCTCCTTTACCTCTCCCTCCCATGCCTCTCTAACACCAAGCTTATATACAATTTGAAAATGATGTCAGTCTTTTGGTCTTCGCCCAATTAGGTGTTCAAACATGTTCACTTAGGTCTTACACGCCCAAACCCTATTTTAGGTGGCCACTGTACGCCTACTGTAATGCCCTTTTACAGTTACAACTACCATGCATTAACAAGTTACCATCCTATCTATAGACTGTATGTTCAGCAAATCCTTCATTCCATAATTAAGGTCAAGGAAACCTTGAAGCCTACCATTGAAACATATTAATATATCTTAATTATCATTTATTTATGCCCAATAATTACATATCTTTGACTATTGCCTATACTAATAATTTCATATGGTCCTTTATCATATTCTTAAGGTTAGAAGAGATGTTAAATGTGTTAGAATCTTTTACAGGGGGTTCACAATATATACATTTTGAAAATGAAATGTACATTTACTACTTAATGTACAGGTAAAATACATTTCCCCAAATTAACCCTAAAGACCCCATCAACTGTAACTGCCCCTAAATTAACCCTAAAGACCCATCAACCATAACTGCCCCTAAATTAACCCTAAAGCCCCTTCATTAATCATTTAACCGCCCCTTAAATTAACCCTAAACACCCATCAAACCATAACTGCCCCTAAATTAACCCTACAACTCCCATCAACCAGTAACTGCCCTAAATAACGCGCTAAAAAACCCTATTAAACATAACTGCCCCTAAATTAACCCTAAAACACCAATCAACCCCATAACTGCCCTAAAATTAAATCCTAAACACCTCATTAACCATAACCGGCCCTAGTTTAACTCTAAACACCCCATTAACCATAACTGCCCCTAAATTAACCCCACCTCCCCTCAGCAGCCCGAATATTAATTTTATACTAACAGTTAGCGTCCACACTGCTCAGCAACTAATCTATCAGGAAAGGGGCAGAGCCAATAATTAGAGTGACTGCAGGGATTGCAGTCAGACACTGGGGAGGGCGGGGAGACTCCAGACTGGGCGGGCAGTTTGTTGGCTGGGAGCTGACGGCTGGAAGCTCCTCCTCCTGTTTGCACAGCTTTTACTGTGCAAACAGAGATCAAATGGGCGGCTCAGACGGTGCTTTAGCAAGCACGGCAGCAATTTAGCCAAATAGGGTCTCTTTCTATCGCACGTGCAATAGGAAGAGGCATAGGCAGGCTACATCAGGGGGCAGGAGGCTTCATGGCACGTGAACCCCAAAGTGCAAAGGGGAAAAAAATGCAAAATTAATCAAAAATCCATTTTAATCTTATTTAGATTAAAATAGATTTTTGATTAATTTTGCAATTTTTTTTCCTTTTTATGCTTGGGGGTACACGTGCGCATGTGCTCCAATGGAGGAGCCTCCACTTGTTGTGTAGCAGTTTAGATGAGATCATCATCTTCAATTGTTAATGCACCTTACTTCTTTAAGAGGCTCAATTGATTTTAAATTGTTTTTATACTATTAGACACAGAGCATTAATTTATTGGTTAATATAGATGATTCCTGCTGGTCCAGCATGCATTAATGCAATTAGTCTTTTTACTTTAAAGGTTTGTTGAGAAGTATGGGCACTTACCTATGACTAAGCACAGCCAACACGTAAGGGCTATGTCTTTTGGGGGTGTTCTTTTAATTTTTCTTTTGTTTTTTTGTTTTGAGGACCTCTCTCATTTTTGGGCTGCAACACAACCTTTGGGCTTCAACAACCTGCATTCAATAGAAATTAGCATTAATTACCACCAAAAAAGCTAGTCCTAATTTGAAGCCTTTAATAAAAATGTGATAACTTCACCTTCAGGAATCAGAGGCATGGAGTCTATCAAAATTAACTTTTCAAATGCATCATGACCATATCATAAGCAATTCAGGCAGAAAAACATTATATAGCAGCATGCTGCTCTGCTGTTTGCTACCAAAGCTTGGATAGCACTTCTTGCTGTTGCCAGCATTCATGAAAGTTATTCTGGCTCAAAATCAAATCAAAAAGATAAAGTCCAGCTCCCATTGGTCCTCTCTTGCTATACTTTGCTATCTCAGAACTGGATCATACAAACACGGCTTGGACATCTAGTCCGTTACAGAATTGAAGATGGAGCATTGGCCTGCCCTGCTATCCAAGTACTTCACTCAGAGACCCATACACAAGATTTGCATATCATCTGTAAACAAAATATGCACAAAACATACAGTTATATATATCTATATATATATATATATATATATTATATATTATAGTATATATATATAATTACTGTATATATTAGAGAGAGAGAGAGATTGGGCTCCAAGCCTTTTTTTTAAATTATATTTAACTTCCAATCACAGCTAAAGAGGATGAAGGGAAAAGCGTGGGTTAGCTTCCAACCAGCATTTACAACTAATTGTTTCTGTTTTTAACTCTTTTTTTATTTTGTGAACAGTAAATGTAAGAATTACCGGTAAATATGAGTTGGACATTTTCTGTGGGTTTGCTTCTGCCAGTGTGCCTCAACTGCCATCTCATTCATATGACCAATCTCATTTGGATTATTACCAACATCCTACTAACTGTCCTTCCAACCATCTATTCCAGAACAATCTTCTTATTCCATCCTTCTTTATCTGCAGCCCCACTTTGCCAGTTCCTCTCCCAATCACCCTCTTGGGTATCCATGACTCATGTCCCTTCTCTAATGTTATCATCTGCTGAACACATTATTTTACTTCCTTACCTTATTCTATCATGCTCTCCTTCTTTTTATTCCCATTTTAAACACTCACTAACCCCCCCATTCAAAGAACATCCACAGCCTGCATTTTGAAAAGATGCCATCTGCCGTTCTTTGAGATCTCTGTGCCACTGACTTCTCCATGTGACCCTAGCTATAATGACATCATCATCACCCAAGAAGACCCTCTTGTCTTCGTCTGTAGCAGTATGTCTTAACATGTGTTATTGCCAAGTTTGTACGTTGTCAGTTTTAATGCTATTCATTTTTACTCTTGCTATCGCGATAACATAGACAATCTCAATAATACAGAATCTCTGGTTGCTCCAGAAAAAAAAATTAATGTGTGTGAAAAAGTGACCTACTTCAGGTCTTTCTTACATTAGTCTGAAAAGTAATAAAAAGGGTTACATTCAGAGTAATGCAGGCCTGGGGATTTTTCAATATGTAAACATTACTATAATTGAAACATACAAAACATATTTTCATTAAAATCTGGTGATATTTCAAATGTAATGAAACATTAATATGATGATAATTTGACATCTGAGACACATTTGGCTTTACTGTTTTTTTAATATGTAATGATACAAGCATAAACAGCTTGTATCATTTTACATATTAAACTTTTTTGTGGTCTTATGTGTTTTTCTCATAAAACACATAAGAACAATCTCATTGTCTTAGGTCTGAGAACCAATTAACACAATGCTAATATACCTCTCCTGCAACAGTTTTACTTGATTCATATTCGGAATAACTTCTGTGTGAAAACACTGACAGGTGATAATGTAGGAACCTGAAAACTCAATCTGTCTCTGTCTAAACAGCAAGCTATACTAATGAAAAAAATAATTTGTCAGCTTTTTCTAAGGAGATGTGCTGAAGGCTTTGTGCGTAATATTTGTGCATCAATTTGCAGCTTGCAAATCCATACTGATAGAGTTATCCCTGGTACATAGTTAATCCTATTGCCCATGTGAAGTTATATCCCACATAGCTTTGCGGTTTTTATTTAATTCTGAGATTTACAGAACAACTTTGGTTTAAGTCAACTTTTTTGTGTATATCCATTGCAAGTGAGTATTTAAATACATACACAGTTTAACTAGTACAGATCATTATTTAAAGGTTAATGTCTACATTCTTTAAAAGGGATCTTAGATAAAGAAAAATCTTGCTGAATCAATATGTTTACCTACACACATCACAAAAAATAGTCAGTAAATGTCCAATGATGTGCCTGATACGGCATGGCATTTATGGTATTGAGGCCTTCAGCAATACCGAAAGCTTCTCCAGGGGGCGATGGTGATCGCCGAGCATCCACGTGCACCATGTAGAACATGTGTGTCTGAGTATGTTAGTGAAAGTGTCTGGGTAAAATATGGGTTAGTATGTAAACATGTGCCTTTGTTTGGTTATGTTACTGGGTGCCCGTATAAGATTGTGATCTCCCAACTAGTCCTGCAGGCTGCAGCTGCTAATTGGGTGGCTGTGCGCCCCCCCTGCAGCTGCACCTGAGGTGAATACCGCTCTTGCCTCACCTTTCCTCTGCCCCTGCAAAGCAGGACAAGGGTAGGGATAGGCAGGACAGAGACCCAAAATCGGGACTGTCCCGCTCAAATCGGGACAGTTGAGGGGCATGTATTAATACAGGGTTAATTTGGTGATAACGCAAAAGCAATCAACAAATATACATCCAGACACACATGAACACAGACACTTACATCAACACAACTATGGACACTCAGCACTATCAAACACAAACCACACACAGAGACATTCACCCTAATGCACATGCACACACACTAACAAACACAGTAAAATACTCACCCCAAAAACTTTCACTAACTTACATAGGCACCCAGTAACATACTCAAACAAAGGCACATGTTTACATACTAACCCATATTTTACCCAGACACTTTTACTAACACACTCAGACACACATGCTAACATACCCAGACAAACAAGCTAACATACACAAAGTAAAACACATGTTAACGCACTAAAATACCCAAAGGCACATGTTCGCAGATTAACATATTCAGACACAGATACTAAAATACCCACATACACTAACATTCCCCCACATGTAAACATAACAAGACACACAAACATACCCGACAGACACATGTTCAAAATACTGACTTATCCCCCACACACACTGTCATACTCAGACACACTAACATACATATACTAGATGTGTGCATTCGTATTCTGGCAAACATGAAAACTAACATGAAGAGTGCGTTTTCGTGGTTCGTTCCAAAGAAATGAAGAAGCGAAGATAGCGACGGTAAGACGTAAATGAAGACGCACAAAACGAAGAACTTTCGTCTTCTTCTACATGTGTACTTCATTGGCTGATGGCAGTGGAGGCCTCTGCAGGCGGCCAATAGAGTTGCTCATACGGACATTTAAAATCCTGGTGCCAAAGCCGCTGCGTAGTCCGTGCCACGTTGACCCCTTATTAACCTCTTCTACAAATATTCGCCCAAACCGAACAGAGGAACGGGCAAATATTCGCAGAATACGAAGATTTTCCCCCCACAAAGATAAAGACGAACGCGAAGAGTTGACCGGCGCCCAAGTCTAAAATATACACACTAACATACACAGACAGACATGCATACATACATAAACACATATGCAACTTACCTTGCAATGTCTCACCTGTCTTTGAGGCAGCTCATTCGGCTGGTTGGATGCACGGTTACCACTGCAGATATTATATGGGTCACGCCTCGATGTCTGGTTTGCTGCATTTGGCCTGCAGGCTGCATGTTGGATGCCTTTGCCTTAGTCTTTCCTGATAATTCTTATCCTGCAAGCTATTTACCATTTTAGTAGAACTTCTCTGAACTTACGTATGTCAATATCTTTCTGGAGATGCAGCCTCCAGAACTGTACAGAATACTATAGATATAATCTGAGAAGACCTCTTTTCTGTTACTAATGCCTATAGTTATACAACCCTAACCCTGCTTGCGTTTTCTGATGCTTTATTACATTGCCTTCTTACCTTTTTAAATTCTAAGAAATAATTACTCAAAAAATCTGTTCCCATTGATAAGAACAGTGTCTGCAATGCTATATTCTGCCTTGGAATTTCTATGTCTCAAGTGCATGATTATCAACATTAAACTGCAACTGCCACATACTCGACCACATTCTTTTAACTCGCTTAAATCAGTTTGCCACTTGGATGTTACACCAGTGATGTCTACCATATTGAAGAAGATCCATACATTACCATTAAGATCTTTTATAATGTCAAAAAAAGAGATTGATGGTTTGACCAGACTAAAAACTTATATAAGTGCAAAAAATGAGTATTGCAGATTGTGATTTCAGACATCATAAATGAAGGATGATACTCTCAAAAGCCTGGCCTTAAAATGAAATGTTACTCTAATAACAATGTACTTCAAACTTTTTTTTTCTTGCACCAATTAGCTAGTTTCTGCAATGTAAAAAATGGTGAAAGAGTGACTGGTTTGCAGAATGTACAAAGCTCCTCAGAGGGAAGCTGATGAAAAGTAATTAACTCAAATATCTGTTTTAGCCTTAAAAGAAACTACACTCAACATGTGTTTAAACTGGAAGTGTCAATGTGTCATAGATGTACACATGAATTGTAGATATTGACAAATAGTAATAATCATATGAATTAAATCCCAGATACATTTTTAATTTTCATAAACAAATTAATTTTCATTAATTTTTTTTCATGTCCTACCCAGGCTGTGGTGCAGCATATCTCACTCTTGCTTCAGTTTCTCTGTTTTGCTTCAATCCATTCCTGTATTTCCGTATGCTCTGTTCTGATCTTCCATTCCTTGTTTCTAGTTCTGCTCTTTGCTTCAGCTCTGTTTCCTTTATAAGGTGTGCCCTACCCGTGTGTTCTGTTTGTCTCAGTCTATAGTCTAAAGGTAGTCTAATTGCTATGTGTTTGGATTTTATGTTTGGTTTGCTTAATACCTCTGTCAGCAGGGATTAGCGTTAGGACCCACCGTCATTGGAGTACTTTGGCGTAGTGGTGGGCTAAGCATACTATGACCATAAGATGTGATGGAATCTCCAATAGTTATCATATTGTCCTAGGCTAGTTCCTGTATTTATGTGTGTCAGTCTGTGATGTAACCTGTGGGGTGTCCTGTCCTGTCTTGCATCCCCGGTAGAGGGGTGTCCTGTCTTGCATCCCCGGTAGAGGGGTGTCCTGTCTTGTTAATGTCTGATCTTGAGTATTCCTTGTCTTGTTCCATGTAGTGCCCTGTATCATGTATATCTTGTCTGTTATGTTTCTTGCCTGGTCTCCCTATTCCTTGCTTCAAATGTTTCAGCTATTACTCTACTTAGCTTCCACACCCCCAGCCTTCAGCATCTCACACATGAGTCTAGTGCTATGTCTCATGCCTGTTCCAGGGTGCCTGCAGGAATTAACTTCGTTCTGGACTACATCTGCTGCTATATTAGGGTGCTGGTATGTGGCTGCACAATGTGGATGCTCACCAACCGGGTGAGTGCAGTCGCCCTGCACCAGGCCCTGTCCTGAGACTCCGCTACTGCATGTCGAACTCCTGAACTCCATCTTTGGGCGCCTGGGTCATTACAGTCTTCTGTATGGACCCAGTCCCTGACATTTTTACATTTCATTTTCATATAAATCAGTTAACTTTCATAGTGCTAGTTGAGAAGTTCTGTTTTGTTCGCCAAATTATGTTTGTAAGTTTTTCATACATCTACAGGCCAATTAAGAATAACACCTAAACAATAATAATCAAATCTAATCATGCAGATACATTTCTGGGAACATTGTTCATATAAAAACAGTTAACTTTCATAGTGCTGGTTGACATGTATTGTATAGTTGTCAACAATTATGTTCCTCCCATACTCACATGCCTAACGTAACTATGAGCTATAATTAAATAGCGCTAACATAATAGATCTCAAAAGTCCCCAAAAGCTTAAGGTATGCTAGAAACTGTTAGCCGGAGGGGAAAGCTAAATAACCTAGTAATAGGAGTCCGATGATCCCTTCTGCCCAACAAAAAACATTGCTGCTGATGACCTAAATTCTTTAAAGCTGATCTCTAAACACAAATAACTCCTCAATAATCAACACAGTGTAAAGCTCAGCCAACATGTAGTGATAACATTTTTAAGACTGCATGCAGCTGAGATAAATATAGAATCCTATTCTCATGTCGTGAAACTTGTGCATGTTTTGTTTTGGGGGGGAAAGAATAGGCAATGTAGAATGGTAGGTCGGTTGTACAATTAAGAGACACATCATCTCAGCAGATGGACTCCTAGAAATAGAAATTTCAAAACTGGAAAATGTGTTAAGAATGTTAATATTTGGTTATAAATGTTAATGTTTATTTGGTTCCCGACATTGATGAAAAGAGACAAAGAGAATCTGCATTGTAGCCAGATCATTGCTTCTGAGGTATGTCCAGTTGTCTTCATTATAATAGTCACATCCACACAATGACAGCTGCAATAATAATCTCTATGGTTTCCAACATCAAACAATTTGGATGGGTACTGGTAGCTATAAAGAAATATTTCAAAACACGTGGGGGACAATATAACCCCTTTAAAAGTCGATCCCAAAATGGGACTTACAGAAACCTAAATATAGATAAATTAATAAATTCAATACAAAAAATCATATGAGAACGAAATGAGTGTGAATCAGCTTATGAATATTTCCAACATAAATAAATGAATCCAATATAAATAACCACATAGACATAATTATGAGAGCATCAATACATTTATTAATCACACTCCTTTTATACCCAGGCAACCAGTAAATGCTGAAACCTAGGCATGATGGGACTGTGATTGCTGATGGCATGATAGGAGTGTGATTGCTAAGTCAGCCAGTACATGCTGGTACAGGATGTATGTAAGTGATGTGCAGACCCCATACTGCTGGCAGCATCAATACACA